>VYZP01044528.1:0-89598 GCA_013400635.1 Hypocryptadius cinnamomeus
TTCTCCAGGCTGAACAACCCCAATTCTCTCAACCTGTCTTCATAGCAGAAGTGCTCCACCCTCAGAGCATCTTCATGGCCCTCCTTCGGAGCTGTTCTAATAAGATCTTTTCTGCCTTTCTGCTGCAAGAAAAAAACACTTCCCCACCCCATCCCTGCATGCCTGAATGTAGCTCTGCTTCTGCTCTGGCTCAGACCCATCCAAGCCCAGGATCAATGTCATGCCTGTTCCACAGATGCTGAACCAAGTGCTTAGGGGCGAGCCCAGAGCCTGCACGCTGTTAAACCCTGATGAGCTCAACGAGGAGCTCATCACCTCGGCGGATCAGGGCTATTGAAGCCACTGAAGCCCATGTCACATGCTCAGAAAGGTCAGCCCCATATTTACAAAAGCCCATCAGAGCTGAATTGTGCCCTGATTGAGATTATACTGGAAGGAAGACCTGGCTGTGCTGATGTTGACATGATTTCCTGAGAAAGTAAAATTCAGGCATTCATTTCTGATGGTTTTGCACAGTGCAGAGCTCTCAGCCTGATTTGTATTCAGCTGCTGCATATTAAGACTGGTCATTGCTCTTGTAAATGGTAGATAGGAAGAATTGCTATACAGAGAAATATTTCCTCTGTTTTAGGGTAGATTTTAGCTGTAGCCCTTCAAGTCCTGATAACCAAAGCCAGAGTGATGTGTCTGGCATTCTCTGCCCTACACTCCCAGTTATTTATTCTGTGATGTGCAGGAAGGAAGGAGACGTGTGCAATCTCCATTCTTGTTACCAGGAATTGTGCACTTAATTCTCTGTGCATTGTACTGAAAATGAACTAGTAAGATGTGTTCTGCATCAGCAAAAAGGCTCCCTTATTCAGCTGGAATGAGAACATGCACACTTTAACTTGGGAGTAAAGAAAATCGCTGTAAACGATTTCTTTAAACAGAATCTGTTGGGTTTTGCCTTCAATTTTTGCTGAGAGCGAAGATTCTGCAGAGTTTTTTTCTCCTTTTTCCTACCCAATTGCTAACCTTGCTGTTGCATGTGTTTTTGCTGCTTCTAGCACTTTTCATTCTGATGGCAGTTTTTCATCTCTTCACTAGCTTATGGCTAAAACAGTCCTTGTAACAGGAATTTCAGTTACTCACTCTCCAGAATAATTATTTCCATTTGTTCCCACTCTGGTCCTGGGGCAAAGGGCTTCCTCGTGTCTTGCCTTGATGGATCTGTCCTCCCAATTCCTCTGCTTTGTACAAATGTCTTTTCTGCAGGTGTTAACACCAGGTGACAGCATATCCCTGAGATGTATTTTAAGTCATTCCTAGCTAATATGTGGTCTGTACATATTAGAACTTATTACTAGGACTGGAATTTCCCAGTTGGCTACTCAATTAATAAAAATGCATCAGCATACACATGCATAATTATGGAAATGTGTGTAATTCTGTGACTTATTCAGTCTGAAAACTTTGCAGAATGCTTCACAGACGGGCTGTGAAGTACCACTAATCACAGCCCAGACTCCAGACACACACAGGGAATGGAGTGGGTTCTTCTCACACTGTTACTCAACAAGTCCCTAAAATAACCAGGGAAACACATCCAAATCAGGATCTCCTCACCCACTGTTCTTTGTGTTAGCTACTACCTAGATCCAAGGTGTTGTTTCTGTAGCAAATGTTAGAATGAAAAATTGCAACTCAAGAGTTTTTTACTGAAGCAAAGTCATTGGTGTAGTGTGTGATAGTACAGACCTACAGCTTTATATGGTGCCTAGAGCTTTTAAAATTACATGTCTTGATGAATCTGAAGGATCTGAAGCTGACAGATATCAATTAATGAAACACTAAAATTAGAGAAAGAGTGGCTTCTTATCTGCTCCCTCCACCTAACAGCTGAAACTGTTCTGTACAATCTTTTTTCCCATCAAGGTGTGTAGGGTGAAGGTAAAGCCACTGCAGTTCTGTAAAGGCAGATGTTGGGGTACAGCATGAGCACCTCCACACCAACCAAGCAGCCACGTACCAGGGAAAGGACCAACGTTTGGAGCTGCAGGGATGGCAGAGAATCCCTCTGGGGACAGAGCTCCCTGTGCTGGCACCTCACTGAGCTGTCCTCAGCCACACAGCTCAGAGATCATCTACAGGAGAAAGCCACCTGCTACACCTAATATCTAAATTTCAATCAATACAAGTTAATATCAATTTTTCCTGGTTTGGTTGGGACCAGATTTGACTAACCTATAATAAGCCACTTTATATGGAAATCAGTGTCAGCGCAGTCCTCGCTCCAGTCGAACTGCAGCAGTTTATGGATTCACATTAAGTTCTGCAGCAATACAACTTTCTTCTGTAGCAAAGCCCTCAGAGAGTCATCAGCTTCCTGTAGCATCAAGGCATGGAAATATGAAGTGAAGGCTTAGGACATTTCAGCTGTATCAAAGTCATGAATTCTGCCTGAATTCATGAGGCTGCTGTATTATTTAATGCCTCGCTGTATAAAGACTCAGAGCTTTGTTTCAAAATTTATGTTGTCTGCTTCAGGTCTGAGCTTAAAGAGTTTTGAGAGGAACAACCCAGTGTCACTTACTGCAATGATCTGCTGGAGGGAGGTGAGGATGCTGACCTGGGTGAAAGGCAGAGGAAATCTGAGCTCTGCAAGCAACTGACAGCAGTGGAAAGGCCCCAGCAGAAAGGAGTAAAGGCAGATGTGTACTTAAGGGCTGTGAAGAGGGGACGTATCTGGTGATGGGAGGAGTGGTTACAAACATGTTGAGAGCAGGAATCATGAAGCAGCCCGTGCCCACAGAGGCCAGGAGGCAAATGACAAAATTAAAACAGAAACCAAGTGATGATGTGGGTTCTGAAGGGCTCAGAATCGCCTGGAGACGTTTCATATGCCACTTAAATCTGTGTGCACGCTCAGCCTGTGAGTGAGTAAATGCCTCGTGAGCCTGCCTGCCTTCCTCTGAGAGCCCTGTGCACAGCGCTGGCTCGGGCTTTATTCCTCAAGGGTTAAACTAGAAACTGAAGTACCCTTGACTCAGACCTTAAGAGAGGGTGGTTTTGAGTATCCAGCAGTCTTATAGCAGCTGGAATGTGGAGTCTCATTCCTGAGCAGTAATGCCCCTGCACAGAAACCGTGTCTGCAGACACATTGACAGCAGAGACATTGACAGCAGAGACATTGACAGCAGAGACACAGTGACAGCAGCTCCCAGGTTTGTGTGGGTTGTAAGCTCCCCAGTACTGATCAGAGGGGTTTCAAGGGTGATAACCTGCATAAAAAGAAAAGTGGTCTTCAAATACTAAATAAAATAGCCATTTGATTTTCACCACTACGAGGATTTTTTGCTTGCTGGGAGCAATGTCTTGGCACTCATGGACTGTAGAGCTGCTTGAGGAATGAACCACGACGGATGAGCACACAAAATAAAACACTGATCCCAGCTCAGAGCTTCTAAATTCTACCCAAATCCCTTTGGCTAGTGTTTCACATTGGTCAGGCTTTGCTGGCAATAGACACAGGGACCAGACACTTCACACAAAATGATAAATAAGAAGAAAGACTTCACCCTTTATGAGAAGTGACCGTGTGAAGTCAGAACATTCCAAGAGCAGGGGCCTCCTTTGGCCATTTCCAATTAATTAACATTGTAAAAGTCAGTGCAGGCACCTTGGGTGGGAGATCTCCCTGGGATGCAGGGGCTGGGACACTGACCTCCCCACACCCACCAGGAGCCAGGAGACTCGGAGCTCTGGCCTCCATAAGACACCAATGCAGAGATACCCATAGAAGTGCCTTTCAGGTTATATTCAGTGGAAGGATGGTTTTCCTTCACCCTCCAGCATTTACAGTGGGGATTTACACACCTAGGCTGGAGAACAGCAGGTTGTGTGACCCTGTTCACCAACACATCCACACATAGGATCAGATTTCTTTATTTTTAATTGCCTTGTGGCTTTTTTTGTCTTCAGTCTGGTGACTCTGTCCTGCAAAGGAAGTGTATTTAGGGAGGTGCGTCTATAGTTGCAGCCTTTTCATCATGTTCACTTTCCCCTGTAGAGAATATTTAACTGCTACTGCTGGAATGATTCTCCAGTGGTTCACTTTACTAATTATTGAACACCCATTACAATTAAAGTACTCTCTTCCTTCAACCCTGGGGATAAATTTTAGAGTATTAAGATTTATTTTCTTTTTTTCAAAACCAGTGCAAAGCCGAACTTTCTGTGTTGCCTCTGGGTTTCAAACTGCAAACTTGGTCAGTCAAGCATGCAAAAATCTGGTAAAATAAACCCTGGAGACCAGGTTTTAAATGGCCCTTTCACCATCCAGAATTCTCTTCTGCTGAAAGTAGTTGCCCAAACTCAGCACACAAGGTTTAATAATAATTAATTACTCTATGCCAGATAATGAAAAAAGTGGTGTGGACAGACTCCATGTACACAAACCAGTTGAAAGCATTAAATTTATTTTCTTCTGGTGCAAACCATAAGTAATCAAATTTCCATTACCCAGTGATGGGTGTGAATGGTCAAGAAAAACACTTAGTCGACAGAATTCCAATTAGAGATCTGTGAGTATCCTGCTTTAAATATGGCAAAGTAAGGAAATATTTTCCCAAGAGGATGGTCCTCTGATGAGTAAGTGTGGTTCTGGGTATTTCACTGTAGCAAGTATTTGGCAGGAACAAGATCAGTGAAACAAGCCTCTCTCAAGTGCCTGAAGAGAGAAGGAGAAGTGGTTTCCTTTGTAAATGAATCAGTCCTGCTCTGAAATTGTTCTTTAAAACATGGAGAAGCTTAAAAGTATGGTGAGACTGTCTCCCAAACATGACTTCTCATGCTGTGTTTACAGCACAATACTATTTATTTCATCTCTTCTGATTTGGAGGTACTGCTCAGATTTGGATGGTTGTTTGTGCCAGGTGAAGGATGCTATGAGAAGCTACAGAGCATAATCATTCCTTGGGAAAACATGAGCAGCCATCCCTGCAGCTGGGGAGGAGGCAGGGTTGGGTTTGGTCCCAAAGATGAGGGCGCCAGGAGAGGGAAGTACTTCTGACTTCACTACAATCCCCATGCCTTTCACAGTAACTGGGGTTTGCCTCAAAACTGTATGTATCAGCTACACCACACATGAGTTTGAGACATAATTAATATTAATAAAGCCCATTATGTAAAATTAGCCATAGACAGGAGATTCTTTAAAAGGTGAAATCATAATAGTCATGATCGGAGTGTCTGTGTTGCCGGGAAACTGGGAGCTGTCCTGGGCTGCTCCTCAATATTTGCCTTTCATTACAGATCTTTCCTTCCTACTTGTGAAAAATGGGGTTTTAAAAGAGAGAAACAACAATGACTACAAAGAAAATTCTTTCTCTGAGTTTTGGTATTTTTTGCAGTTGGGTCTCGGGTCTGGCAGCTAAAAGACATGTGGAGATTCCTTAGCCATGGTGCCCTGCAAGGAAAACCAGCAGCAGCACAGGTGGGTGTAGGGCATGATGCCTGTTTGTTTGGGAATATTTTTGGGGGATCCTCATTACTCATTCTTCCATTTTGTCTTCAGAAATTGTGGGGTAGGTTCCCAATCAGGTGTTGTATCTGCAAATCCCTCCATTTCCCAGCACAGACCTTGGCCACTGACCTGTGAGCACCTCCTTCAGCCACTCCAATATCCGCAGATCTGCCACGAGCATTTAGGTGCAGCCTTCAAATAAAGCAGCTACACACTCTTGAAAAACCTGCAGCAAAAGTACCTAAGCTTAAAAATAATCCCACAAGTGGGGCATTCAGCTAATCAGGAGTTCCGATTGTCTCGGTGCTTCTGCGCACAAAGCAGTTGTGTTTCGGAGGCTGAAGCAGGGAGTCACCACTGGAGCCTGATTACAGATTTTAAGTGCTGCCTGATTAAATTAAACTTGGTGCTGTTTAAGGCTGATTTTGAGCAAATGGGAAAAATCAGAGATGCAATCCAGGCACTTTAAGCTGATCCAGATTTTGAGAATGAAAAATTCAGGACTCAGACCTAGATCCAAGTTTTATCCTGAGGCCCCTGTCTTCAGAGTGGGCTGATTCAAAATCTTGCAAGGAGAGTCTCTGGGCTATTCCCCTGTAGTAAACTAATATTTGCTTAGGAATAAGCGACTTAATTTTTAAGGACTCAGGAAGGCTTGTGTCCTCAGCACTGAGTTCACCAGAACAAAATGCTAAACCACTGAGTGGTTTACTTAGACACAGAAATAGGCATCAGAAGGTATTTCATCAGTTCCTACAGTACAATCCAAGCTTTGCAGGTTGGCACATGTATTCTCTTTCAGCCTTTTGATTAACTGCATAGTACCAAAACCATACGTATTTATAGCTTGCAGAATTAGATAAATTCTCCAGATGTGGCTTCCTTTTAGTTATGCTGAGATGACTGGAGATCAAAGCCTTTGATCTTCAGCCTGACTGAAACCTGCTGCTGATATAAGTCTAGAAAATGATGCAGTGAGGGGAACTGGCCACTCTCAACTTGCCCCATCTCAAACAAAATGTATGGGATGAAACTTTGTGAAGGATATTTCTATGCACACCATTGAGTCTCTACTCCTGAAAGTACAAGGCAGTTTTCAATGAACCTTTTACTCTTAACAACATATTTAAATAGATTGATTTTCTGTTCCAGCTCAGAAATGATTTAAGACTTTTCAGTGCATGCATATCCTCTATGATACACAGAACTGGCAGGAAATGTCATCATGAGCTAGTTTATAACCTCAATTAAGGCCATTTCCATTGCTCCAGATGTGTAAAGCAGACTTATAGCTGAGTTCCTGGTATAGGGAACTCCCTGATGCATCCTAGGCTCAGCACTGCCAGCTCCATGATATCTTCTTCATGACCCTTGGAAAAAATGATGAATAGCCAGGGAATTGCAAATTCAGACTGAATTGTGGCAACAAGAGCACTTCATACAAATCTTAGCTGGTTAGGCAGATAGCACAGTCTGAAAACCCTTATCTGGTACCACAGGCTCTTCCAGCAACCCCAGCTGCAGAGCAGTGCAAAGTTCTGTGGGGCCACTTGTGCCTCTCTCTGCAGCTTCACAAGCCCCACAGCAAGGCCATAAACCCTCAGCTCTTTGGGAGATACTGCCAAGGGAGTGCTGACTCCCATGGCCACTTTCATGAGCAGTTTGTTGTAAAAGAAGATGACAACAAAACACACACAAAATAAACCCCAACCAACCAACTACAACCAAAAAAACCCTTAAATGCAAACAAAAACCTTATATTCAAACTTCAGCAAAATCAGAGAATGGACAGATTTTCATTGGAGAGAAAAGGCAGAAATGTACTACCCTAGAGAGAGCACAAGAAATGCAATTTATTTACTAAATCATACATTCTTTATCAACATCAAAAGAAAGAACTATAATTTTAAGATTACTGAAAATTATCATAAAATATTAGCTCAAATACATAAGGGAAAATTCAAATAAAAAATGTAGAAAACCAAATGCAGCCAGCAAGAGACATCAGGGTCAACAAGAAATAGTCCTTAAGCCCATTAATAATGTGAGGAACAGCAAATGAAAGATTTGTCCTCCTGAGGGGTTTGGACTAAATGATCCTTAAGGTCCATTCCAACCCGTTCTGTGATTCTATGCTTCTATGATTCTATGAATTAATGCCTATTTCACAATATTCAGTAGAAAGTAAATAGTGAATAAGAGTTTACTAAATTAATACTAAGGAAAAGAAATTTCAGCACAGATTAGGGTAAAATCAGGTTGAAGAATACTTAGATAAATTAGAGATTTTGCAATTGGCTGGGGTTGACTTAATCCTGCAGTCCTTGAAAAACTGTCTTCTCAGAACTATTAATGGTATCTCTGAATTCCTGGATGGGCTGAGGTGATACCAGAAGACTGATGCATTGCCTATCTTTAAAAGGTGGGAAAGGTAAGAGAAAAAAGAACAGGAGAATTGTACAACAGCCAGCTTACTCTCAAAATCCAGAGTCCTGGAGCAAATAGACACATAACAACCTGGAAAATAAGAAGATGAGCAACATCCAATACAGATTTGCCAAGCACAAGTCATGTCACAGTGCTCTAATTTAATTTTAAAGAGTAAAAGGCCATGGGAATAGAAGAAAAAGAGGAAATATCAAATATTAACTTCAGTACAGTTTTTGACACACTGATGGTGTTCTGCTTTTTGTCCTGTGCAGAATTTCCCTTTCTTATACAATTTCTTTAAAAAATAATCTAGAGGAAAATTAAAATCTAATATTAACCAATTTAAAAGACCCTTTCAAGTTCAACAATTCAATATAACGCATAAAACAGAGGATAAAGATTACAATTTCTGAAGGGTGCCAGGACAAACTTCTCCCCACCTCTCAAGAACTCTTATGGGGGCTCACACCCCTCTTAGGTGACAAGTTGTTTGTGTCTGTGCAATCCATGAGCACAAGGGAAGATGAGAGGAATGAGATGTCTTCCCATTGCAGGCTCACCTTAGACAAGGAGACACAGACATCCTGTTTTCTCTTTTTTTCTGGTGGGGGTGTTTGGTTGTTGGTTTTTTGTTGTTGTTGTTTGGGGAGGGGGTTGGGTTTTTTTGTTTGTCTGCTTGCTTGCTTACTTGTTTTTGGGATTTTTTTTTTGGTTGGTTGTTTTTTTCTTTCTTTCTTTTCTGTAAGTCTGCTGTTCTCAACCACTCTGTCACAAACTACCTAATGGAGACCACTGGAAATAGGGAATGGAAAAGGGTGAGACTGTAAAGAATGAACAATGGTCTTGTTTTTGAAATAAGCACCATGCAATAGTGTAGGGGAAGCAAAGATGAGCACAGTAGAAAGAGTCAGCAGTAAGATAAATGACAAGTGCAGAGCTTACAAGCCAAAATATGGCCCTCTGGAGCTGTACAGAGTGAGTAATGGGCACTTGCTCCAGGCATAATGTGTGGTCTGAGCCCTCCAACCTCTCTGGACTGCTCAGCTGAACAGGAGCCAAGAGCAGGAGTGGTTTGTTGTCTCCTGCAGAGCCCAGGTACTGCCCTCAGACTGCTCTTCAGCCAGCACTGTGCCTCCCAGTGGAGCAGACTTTGCCCTTCAGCCTTTATGTGACGTCCTGCTGTCATGCCAGACCCAGCAGCATGCAATCACCTTTTGCAATTTTATCTCCCTGTATATTTTTATGGCATCACCCTCCGTCCCCCTCCACCTGTCTGTCCTCATTCCCCTTGGCTTGCAGCTCTGCAGCACACAGCTGCCTCATCTGTACCTCTAGCTGTAATGAAAAAACTTTACAGTCTCAAAAAGCCCCAAGCCCATATGGTTCAACATCTGATTTGTTTCAAGTCACTTAAGCCACAAGTTGAAAACCCTCCCTTGTGCATGTGCCTGGGAGTCAGGGTGTGGATTTCTCCAGAAAAAAAGGTCTCCTGTCTGCCTTTAAAGGGAGCAGCTTTGCCTTTGATGTAGCCATAAGCGAGGAGCTGGCCTTGTCTCATCGTGTGTTTCCTTCACAGATACCTTGACTGCTGGGCATTATTTTCAGCTCATACAGAAAACCAGAAGCAGAGTCTTACAGCACACTGCTAACCCTGCCCAGGCTGGATAACAGCTGAAGCACGGTACAGATGCAGGTTTGGGTATTGTCACATGCAAAGTATAGATATTGTCACTTATTCTTCACTTTTAAGGGAAGTGAATGTTCTCAGAGCTCCAGGGTCAGGTGTGGGCACTAACAGACATCAAAGACCCAGAGCAGCTGGTCCCTCTCAGCTGGGGACACCCCTCACCCTCTGCCCAGGAGCCCATTTGAGCTCAGCCCAGGACCCTCCATCTCTCCCTGAGCTGTGTCAGGGAGGTGCTGGGCTCCAGCTCAGCCACAGGCTGTCCATCCCCTCCCTCAGGCTCAGCTCTATGGACCTTCTGCCATGATGGGCTGCTTGGGAATTGCTGGATGGTGTCTGACCTGGATCACCTCACTGGATCTCACCTTGACCTGTGGTGTGTCCCTTGAGCTGCCCCATCTCCACGAACTTCCCTGATGATGTGGGCTCTTGGCTGAGCCTGGCTGTGACCTGGGGGCTGCTCTGCTCCCCTTGCTCAGGTACTGAAGGCTTTGCTGGGTGTGTTACCAGGCTGGGCTCCTGCCTTCCATCCCTAGAAGCACTTTAAAACCTCAAATCTCCTTGTTTGAAATTAAGTTTAGGAAAATTACTTGTGGCAGAGGCTGAAGAAGTCAGTAAAATATGACCCTTCCCCAGAACTACAGGGCTTGTGCTGGGGAGATGATGTTGTCCATGGCCACCCTCTAGCTGGTAAATCAAAGTTTTATTTTTGGGTGCAGGTGAATTAGGCTTACTACTGCAGTGTGGGGTATGACATGCCCTTTTTTGGGTGCAGGAGGGTAATGGGAAGTTCAAAGGGATGTGGAGTGTTCAGGTGCACCCACAGACTCCAGCTGACACAGGACCACCACATGCTCCCAGAGCCCTGTACTCCTGAGGTATTATGAATTTTTAAAAAGATAAAATTTATATCGATAGGTGATATGAATGGTTAAAATAACAGGTACTGTGTGTCTAGGTTGTCAGTCTGGAAGATGTTGCCTGACCCCCTGGCATCCCACCCAAGACTGAAACCCAGGGATGTTGGTGTTACCAAGAAGGGAGGCATCAGTAACACCTGTGAAGCAGTCTCTGAATGTCTGACATTTTCCTAAAGAAGGGTACATGATATGAAAAAAATGCATTTTATTCTGCTGGATAATGAGACTGATCAATCCAAATAACTGAGGGTTTATCCCAAACTGAGGCTGAATCTAAATTCTGACAGTTACTGCTGCCCACAGCTTGCTTTTATACTTTGAACCATTTCTGCTGCCTTTGCTCCCCTCCCAAGAAGAGGCTTTCTCTGTGAGCACTGCAGACCTGCACTGTTGCCTCGTGGTTAGTCAGTTGAGCATTGCTCCCATCTTTCTGCACCTGGTGCACATCCAGTATTTTGCCTGGATTCATCACTGGCTGTAAGTTACAGTCTTCTGCATCCTAACATTGGCACTGAGCTCTGTCAGGGGGGAAAAAAACCTCTTTTCTGATTATTAAATTGTCTATCCAAAGTTGAAGAGTGTGTTGCAGCTGAAATGCTGATAAAAGCCCTAAATGTGGAGCTTGCTAATACAAAGCTATAGCAGCAATTTAGCTCATTATCAGGCAGTAAATAAGACTTACCTGCTATTCTTTGATCAACCTTTTTTCTGTTACGAACTGCATGTGTTGACAAATTATGTCACCAAAAAGAAATCCAAGTCTTTGATGAAATAACAGGAAACATGCATGTGCTGGAAGTCTAAAAATTTAAATAAAACTGCTTTAGGATTTTGGATAGAGGTGGTGGATTTGCTTAAGGAGCATGAGGAAGGGCTGGGCTGGGCATTGTGGGGCCAGGAGAAGCTGGAGTGGCCTCAAAGTCACCCTGAGCCCCACACAGGTTTTGAGCAGTGTTTCCAGAGCACTGGAACTGCAGCCACCAGATGTGACTGCTTCTCCTTTGGGTTTGTAACAACAACCTGGCAGTTTCTGTAAATGGGTGGAAATGGATGCCTCTTGAGAGGATGGGTGCCTCGAAGAGAGCTGCACCGTGCAGTGCCCCATTGTGATGAGCAGCTCTTTAAGGGTGAGATTTGGATCCAGGGCTCTGATATATGAAATATTATTATTATTAGAATGCTAACAGTGGTGCTTGAAGGGTTCAGTGGAGCTTAGACATGAGTCTTGGTGAAATTCCAGCTTTCTGAACCATTTCCCAGAATATTAGACAGAACTGAAACCAATAGGTTTCCACGGCTGCTTCTTGAAAAACACGGCCAGAGAGCCAAGTGAAACGAGATACCACAACAAGGGAGAAGTGTGAAGTTGGAAAGCACAGATTTGGACCTGAACTCCCCCAGAGTCTGGAGGCTTTTAGATCCAAATTCTTCATTTGCTCCATCTCAGAATGTGAGGCTGCCCCTTGCATCCTCTCTGCCTTGAATTCTTCCCAAGTGCAGGAGACAGGCTGGGACTCTTTCTGAGGTCAGTTTTTTCTGCTGTAACTGAGCTCTGCAGTCAAAATCTCTCAAAGCTGGTTCTTCCTTAACTATAGGCATGTGACTGAGATTGGCTTCTGTCAAGTGTGAAAGGTCTCAGACTGTACCATGCTGGGGTCCAGCTGGCTCAGTCTCACCCTGTCTCAGAGGCTGCAGACAGCATCCAGGAGATGTGGTGGTGGGTGTGGGCACAAAAGCCTGTTCCCCTGGAGTATTTTCTCCCCCCAAATATGTTAGTCTAATACTTAGGGAGACTGCCTCAAAACTTGATCTTTTCCCAGGCTGTGGCTCTGGATATACAGTGATATTTACCCACACAGGACTTGGGGCTCTCCTTGGTTGTTGCTGATTTATGAGCATACAGGATTTCTTCCAGCAGATCCAACAGTGTACTTTATCAGTTTTGAGTTCACCTCTTCATCTTAATGAACATTAATTGACTACTAGATCAGATATTAGGAAGAAATTCTTCCCTGTGAGGAGGGTAAGGTGCTGGAAGAGGTTTCCCAGAGAAGCTGTGGATCCCCATCCCTGGAGGTGTTCAAGGCCAGGTTGGAGCAACCTGGTCTAGAAGAAAGTGTGGCAGAGGGATTGGAATAAGATGGGCTCTAAGGTCCTTTCTAGCCTAACCCATTCTATCATGATTAATTAAACAATATTACAGTTAAATTATCCTTTATGTAGTAATACATTCAAATTAATAAGAATTAAGCCCAGAGGAATTAAACAGGAATCTTTCACATATTTTTCCAGTGGCTTCAGCACTCACTGATCTGAGTTCTCATCCCATTCTACTGAACATTTCCCATGTGAATGGGAGCTACTCTGCCAGAGTAGCACTTCAAATTGACCTTGTCCAGCACATTTTAACCATGGCTGCTCTAGGAGTAAATTCATTTCTCCTTCCCCACTGACTGGCACATGCAGGATGGTCAGGTAGACCCTGCAATTAACAGGGAGAGACTCACAATTCATCTTAATCTCTCTCACATATAGTGCTCAATAAATACATTTGATTGCAGCTTTGATGGAGCTGCTGGAGCTCCAGAGGGCTCATGAAATCAGTGTGTTCAGTCAATTTTTAACCTGCAGAAGCAACCAGTGAAAGCTGTAGATCCATTTGTTGGGAAAACAGCTGAATTGGAGAAATGAAACATCTCACCAGGAACAAACATTGTTTGACAAGGTTGGGGGTAGCAAAATACTTTTCACGGTATTTTTCTGCCTGAGGCACCTCCCTTTTGCTGCCAATATAATATCCAGGAGGGATGATGGTAACAGTGGTGAGATGGGGACAGCTTTCCCCTGTTATTTCTTCTTTGCCTCTCATCACAGCCACCAGCACAGCATGGGGAAAAAACCCTCAATGGGAAGCTCCCTTGCTGCCTTTTTGCTAAATTAACCTGCACAGGGGTGATAGCCATGGAGGAGGAAGGGGATTAGCCTTTCCAAATCCCTCTGATCCTCAGTTCTGCACAAGTCTTGAGATTCCTCTGGAGACATTTTTCACTTGCAGTAAGTGCAGAGGCATCCATGGGCTCCTTCCAAAGCTCTGGGAAGGGTTACTCAGGAAAGACAACCTCCTGCACCCCCATAGGGGAAACACTGGGGGTTTCTAAGCTGGAGAGGCTGCTGACCACCCCTTGGGAGTGGAGGTACAACCAGGTGGAGCTGTGCCCCTGTCTGAGCCTGCTTACTCCTGCCTCCCAGCTCGGGGCTGTGCTGCACAGACTTGCCAGCTGTGGCTGCCCACAGAAACAGGCTCTATAACCTAAAGGGAGGTTTGTAATTCCAGACAAGCCTTGCTGCACCACCTGTGCTGGGGCAGGTCTTTCTCCTCCCCTCTCCTTAGAATTCACCCATTTTTGTCTGCATCTGCTGGATCTGGCAGGAGAGTCTCTGTAAGTCCAAGGAGGAGGAGGTCACAGCTATGCAGGAATCAAGGACCTTTTTAATTTAGGAAAGGGCTAGAACTGCCGTGGGAAGCCTGGGACGGATTTCTTCTAAAGCTTTTTTGTACCATTTGGGTGATGTGGAGAGGACTTGACATAACCTGACTTCATGAGAAAGCCGAGAGACCAGCCCAACAGTGGTAAAATGTCTGTGGTCTCCAAATCTGCCCTAATTTGAACTTGAAAGTGAGCTCCAAAGCCCTGCTGCTCACTTTTGAAACTACAACCTTCTCCTTGTGCAAGTGAAGTTCAAGCAGTCACCAGCTGGAAGGCTCTTAGATCCCCATCCCTGTAAAGAATAAACTCTGCCTTCCCACCACCCCTCTCTGCAGGGGAACATCAGTGCCTGTGGACAAAGCTCTGGGAGGATTTTTTTAAGCTTCCTGTAGTTATCTCAAACCTTCATCTCTAAAATGCAAAGGCTTTTATAGACTTTGTATTCTATTAGTGTAACACCGAATGCCCTCGTTCTTCAGGTATTTATAGCAACTTCTGCAGCTCCCATAATAACTCTTCGTGGCTCAGCACCTCACAACATGATGTCTTGTTATCCCCATTTCACAGATGTGGAAATAGGGCACACGGAAATTAAGTGATTTCTGCAGGATCTCCTATAACCCACTGCAGTGCCTTGACTGTACCACCACCTTCATCTGAGTTTCAGCTCAGGTAGGACATTATGGGCTTCTGCTATTCTCTTCATTTAAGATTATATAAAGAGACATAAATACTAATTCTAGAGCAATGCCCTGATTTTCAGCAGTTCTGAGGAACCTCAGATGTCTCTGGACTCAATGCAGACATCTAGGAACTCAGAAAATCAGGCTGAGTTTTAGTTGCTTAAATACTGGTGGTGTACTTGCTGGCAGAGCAAGGGATTAACAGGAGGTGGAGGGTTTGATTAATTCTTGCAGCTGCCCTTGGTCTCAATCAGGAGCTGAGCTGCAGGGGAGCCAGAGCCAGGCCCTGTGAACCAGGGCAGCAGTGGAGTGCAGGGCTCCCCAGGAGCTGTGTGGGAACACATGGGATCAGGGGATGGAGCAGCAAGGCTCTCCCCCCTGGCCTGATGAGGTTGCAGGATCTGCAGGATCCCAAGAACATTGCTCTCCCTCCATGCCTCAGTTTCCCCACCCACAAATTATGCATGGTAATAGTTAACCACCACATTGAAGTGACATACAGCCGGATTATTTTCCAGCTTGAGTTTCAGGCTTTGACTATGTGACAAGAGGGTGATGTAGGGGATGGTCTCTTTGGATACTTGATAAGCATGATGTTGTTTTGCAAGGTGATGACACATTATGGGTTAAGTTCTTTGCTTCCTAACGATGGAGCAGCTTTGGAATGCACTGTGCATGCAGGCAGTGAAGGATGACTGTTGGGCAAAGGGCTGGTGTTGGTACAGGAGTCTTTCCCTAAGCTGATGGATAAACTGCTGCTGTGGGATGGTTTCATGCATCCAGAGATGTTTCCTTCTTTTTTTCTGCACAGCAGACCATGGCAAAGCTTGTGCATCACCAAAGCCCCTGCTTTGTTTGTGCCATCAGGAACAACTCTGACTAATCATAGAATCACAGAATGGTTTGGGTGGGAGGGATCTTAAAGATCATCTAGTTCCAACCCCCCTGTACTGGGCAGGGAGACTTACACTAGACCAGGTGAAAGGTCTAATGAATGGCACTGGACAGAGCTGGATCAGCAGGTGCTCAGCATCAGTCCCCATCCTCCTCTAAAAAACATCCAAAGCTGAACCTTCAGCTTTTCTGAGGAGAGCTTGCCTTGTCCTGAACCACACTGCACTTGGGACTATGTGGGGAAACTCCAGGAAAATGGCTTCTCCCAGTAAAACTATATGAAGACAGCCCTTGGTAAGGTTTTCATTAACCTTGCTCTGGGAATGTCTATTACTTCCAGCCACAGTGTCTGGTACTGCTTGGTACTGAGCACACGTGGAACAAACCACTCCTGCCCCAAAAGAGCAGCAGTGCAAAGCTGTGCCTGCTTTGGAGACACAGCACACGGACATCAAAGGTCTGCAGAACCCTCCGTGTCAGTGTGCTACACAGATGGAGTATTGGAAAACTGGCAGGTACCCACACAGGACATTTTTGGAAGGATTACATTTGGTGCAGCACAATAGTCCTTTCTAGCCAGGGCCTGTAATGTGCTGCTGGTTCATGATGGCAATTAGCTGGATTAAGTTGCACCAATATAAACAAAGTATTAATGAGACAGTTACAGTAAATGGAATGAGCAGCACTCGTCCTGTGCCAGCTGCAGGGGCACTGTCAGGCATTTGGGATGCAATGTTTGTGGCACTGGGGAGGACATTCACAGCCAAGCCATGAACATCCACCTGCTGTGGTGGCCTCTGCTGCTAAATAGAGCAGGATGGGGAACAGCAGCACTGCTGGCATCCCAGCAGGCAAGCTGGTTCCAGCCCCCAGACAGGCAATGACAAATACTTCATCGTGGGAGAGACGAAGGGCTCAGAGGAAAAGGTGAAGCAGCAAGGCTAGAAGTAGGACATAAAATCAGATTACAGCTTTGCTGTGTTTGAATTGCATTGTTTAATTCCAGTTTCTACTGCTCTAAGACTAGACATCAAATAGAATGTTAAAATTATTTGAAACCAAGCTACAAGTCTCAACATCAGAATGCCTATTATACTTATCTGTGACCTTCTTACCATTAAAACCACCATATTATCATTATTGCACATTTTCAGATTATTATTAGGCTTCTGAACTCTGCTGCAGCTTGATTTATAGAAACTGCTTAGTCACTGGCAGCAGTGCTGTGCTGGGAGTGGGAGAGATGCTCGCTGGTGTTTCAGCACAGGCTCCTGCCAAGAAGCAGACACTGCCCTTGACAGATCATTGAGTGCTGGTGAGCGTTTCCCTCTCATGTAAAACTTCAGGAATAGCTGCAAACAAAACCTTCTTCCCTACTAAGAGCAGGGGTGAAAAAATTCAAGGCTCAATTAATGCATCCCCTCCAATAATTTTGGGCAGATTTTTGTTGCCCTTTACATGGAAAGCAACCTTCTGGTTTGCTGTGTGCCTTGCTGGGAGCACTGCTCTGGCCTTTGGGGAGGTAGAACTCCTGTGAAATTGGGATTTAGGCTTTGGAAGGAGCAGTCTGGAAGTGCTGATGGGACAGAAGTTGTCAGCAATGCGGGAAGGAGCCAGGCTGGGATGGGAGGTGGAGGGGCTCAGGAGGTCCAGGCACCAGAGCAGTGAAGAGCACATCCAAAATGAAACATGGAGGAGGGCACCTGCTGCTTCTTGACATTAATGAGGGTGATGCTTCTGTGGCCCCATGCAAGGAGCAAACGCTCTGAGCAGAAGTTGCAGGACAGGCCCTTACATGAAGGGTGTTTTCCCTGGGTTGTACATGCACCAGGCATAGTAAATGCTAATAATTTACAACTCTCTGAACAAACCAAATTACAAACCTGTTTCTTTTAGTTATTTGCTGAGTAATGACTATGCTGAGCTCTTTATAAGGTGTAGACAAAATCAGAGTCCTCAACCCTGTATGCCCTGAACAGGTAAGGAGTGATGCCTTGCTCACCACTGCTTCAGTCAAACTTTCATCACCCCCAGGGCTGGTGCTGCAGCAGTCCTGCAGGTCTGGCCCTCCAGAGCCCTTTGGAACCTGCAACTGAATTGAACTGAAAATAAAACAATAGGTATCAAACACTTCCATCCCGATTTGAGGAAATGTTTCAGCATCATTAATGAAGTGTGCCTGTTTGCAACATGCTGGTATCCTGGAGATTCAAATCCAATACTTCAAAGAACACACATTGGTTAAGTAGCTTAGTCTTTAGTTTTATTCATGCTGGAGTAAACCATTGCCAGATATTTTCTGGGAGCTTACAGGAGAGAAACAATGGCTCTATTTGGCAGAGTCCAGTGGATGAAAAGTATAAAAGTATAGAGTCCTAAATTGCTGAAAATAGTGAAAACTAATGGATTGGTTCTTCTCTCCTGACTCAATACCTTTATTCTTTTTGACATTTATTTTTTTATTGCCTTTTCTCCTCTATTGCATCGTGGTGACTCATGTGAAAGGTCTGCAATAATGTTTCATTGCTGTGAAGTCACCAGATAACCACTACTCCTGCTCAGGCCCTACACACTTATGTATGTTTAGAATATAGTCAGAAATGGGCTGACATTAATAGAAGAGGGTAAAATAAGAGGTGGAAAGAGCATTTAAAAGCAGGTACTGAGGAGTCATACACCCAGAACACAATGATTTATATATCTGTTGGAAATCAGAAAGAGGATGCAATAATCTGGGTGATACACAGAGCTATTTCATGAAATAGCTGGTGCCACAGCAGCTCACTTCTGTCTTTCTCCTGCTCAAATAATTGCGCTTGCTCACAGATGCAATACTTGAGTCAATATTTTCAGGAACTTTGCGACTCAGGCTCAGACCATATCTGGCACTTTTTGCTGTCTCAAAGAGCAAATCCCATTTCATGTGATCCTGCAGATGTGCAGGGCTGAGGTGGGATGAGGCTCTGGAGAAGGGATCCATTGCTTGGTTCAGCCTTGGATTTGGTGCTCAGGAGGGAGGTGCCACTTCCCTTAAAGTCTCTGTGCCCAGTTCTGAGTTTTCCAGCTGGTTCAGATGCCTGGGTGTTGCTGTAAGGAGCAGAGAGCCTGTTCCCAGGGACTGAACTTTGCTGTCTTAGCAGGGACATCTGAGGGCCATATTCCCAGTAGAGACATCATGGCTTTGCCCAATAATGAACCTATTGACTTAGGGCATTTGGGGGCATGAATTCAATACATTCGTGTTTTACTGAACATAATGTCGGCCAAGTCCCTTCTAGCCAAAGGCCATCTCTTCTGAAGCAATCAGGGCCCTAAATGCAGCAAAACAGAAAATTTATAACTAAAAAATGGAGTGAGGACTGCTGGTTTGACAATATTGCACAGTCCTGCCCCAGTCTGCATTCAGTTCTCAGCTATTCTCTGCCTGCAGTTCAATAGTAAAGTCATATTTATTTTCTTGGCTCTGCTGTGTTAATGAAAAAGCCACTTAGCAAAACAAATAGAAGGAAGGACATTTGCAACCAATTATGGTATTGCTGATCAGTCACATTGTGCTGGAAATTACACACTGAAGTTCAGCCCAGGCAGCTGATCAATGACCTGGTAGCTTGGCACCAGTGCACGCTATCAACTTAATAAATCAATGTAATTCCAGTCCCCATGCCAGCATATATATGTGTAGTCAATATGACATCAATATTATACAATGATGGTCAAAACTAATTGCCCAAACACTGAGGCCTCTTGTCTGCTGTGCAGCCCCACCAGAGTCTGCTCCAGCGGGCCGGGTGGAATTTGGTACTGGCTGTTCCTTAAACATACCCCTGGGCATCACTTAAAATCATGGGTTTAAGGCTTTTTTTTATTTTATTTTTTAAACCACAAGGGAAGTCAGCACTCCAGCATGTCATCCAGGGCTGACCAAATTGCCAGCCAGCTCTCTGCCTCTGGGAGGACGTGGTGTGCGCGCCGGGTCCTGGCACACGCTGCAGGAATGGGGTTTCTCCTTGGTGGCAGATGCACATCTTGGCTGCTTTATGCACGGCTTCCTCTTCTTAATTAGCTCTGACATTTTAGCTGTTGTAATATGGGTTTGGCTAAGGAGTTAAGGCTGAAAACTCTGGGAGTTTTTTTGCTGGAAATGAAGTTTGGTTTAAGTGCAGGGAATCTGGGATGCTTCTGTGCTTAAGCTTTGTGATGGGCTGGACCAAGGAGCTGCAGGAGCTTCTGAGCATGCTGGGGGTCACTTCCTCCCACACCTGACACCACCAGCTGCAGTGCTCTCTGCTCTTGTAGTTCACTCTTGTCACAGAAACTACATAGTTTGTAGCCATAAAAACCCTGCAATTTATATTAACTATTTAGAAACAGCTTTTTTAAGGGTACCTGGATACTGAAGACATCCTAATAGGATTTTTGTAATCCCAGTCCTCTCCAGCCAAGTGATTTACTCATTTCCCCACTTCTAATGTTTTATACACAATATTTGACCTGGAACCACACCAACATCCACTCTGGCACATACACCAAGCCTCTTGCTTGGCCATGGCTTCAGCTTTTCTGGGAACACACCTGCCCTGTGTTATGTTGAACCTGCTGTTTGTCCTACATCATGACAACAGGAAAAGGGACATTTGGGCAGTACACACCCTCCTTGGCACAGTAACTTTGGTTGTGTCCTCAAACCTCTGCTGCATTTCTCAGATTCATCATGTCCTGGAGTCACTGGAAAGATATGTGAGAGATTTCTATCTCATTCCTCTGTGCTTAATTCTTATTAATTCAAGTGTTTTACTACATAAAGGATATTTTAACTGTAATATTGATTAATCAATCATCAATTAATCATAATAGAATGGTTTGGGTTGGAAGAGACCTTAAAGTACATCCTGTTCCAACCCGTGCCATGGGCAGGGACACCTTCCACTAGATCAGGTTGCTCCAAGCCCCATCCAATCTGGCTTTGAACACTTCCAGGGATGGGGCATCCACAGCTTCTCTGGGCAACCTGTGCCAGGGCCTCACTACTCTCACAGAGAAGAATTTCTTGTAATAACCAACCTCTGTCACTTTGAAGCCATTTCCCCTCGTCCTGACACTCCAGGTCCTTGTCTGATCAGCCTGATCTCCTGTCCCCCTCTGCTCTGTGCCAGTGCCAGCTGCAGTTCACTGGTGGCTCCCAGCTCTGCTGCACCTTTCCTCCAGGGAATGCTCTGTTATCAGCACATGTTTATATTCTGGGAGCCTGTACAGGAATTGAGCCGTGGCTCTGCAAGGTGCTCTGCAAAAGTGGAGGGGAAAAGGCAATCTCTGCCCTGAGTGTCTTCTTTTCTGCAGGCACTAGGAGCCAAGGGGATACACAGCACATGTACACACACAAAATATGTGTCTGTGTGCATATACACATATATATATGTATATAAGGCAATGACCTTTCTTTGGTAGCATAATTTGATTTGGCTAATGCTTAGCTGAGAGCAGAGATAGGGAGCAAGGAAAGGAGGGAAGAAAATCCTGATTCATGTTGCCCAGCCACAGCTGAAGCTAGGTTTGGCTGGGTTTTTGGCAGAAGTGAGTTGTAAGGATAGTTTTGAAGGAGGAGAAAGGAGTGGCTGCTCAGATTTTATCGGGAAGGTTTTCCCAGGCTTAAAAGAAAGCTGGGCAGAATGTGAGTCTGAGCTTTGGGAAGGAGCTGACAGAAGGATTACAGAGCCTGGTGGGGCAAAGGTTGTGGGCTGGCCATATGTAGGTAGGTTGTTGGTTCAGCCAGGTAAGAGGAGATGGGCAAAGGTAACAGGAATAAAGACTAGAAGGCAAGAAGCTCATAAATTATGTAACTGAAGGACTGGTATGGTTGTGGAGTGAATTGATGTGGCCTTGAGGGTAGCTGCTAAAACTGAAGTTTGTAATAACTGATGTAAGAAGAGGGAGGCTTGGAGGAGATTATTCTAAAAAATAAAGTTTTAGACATGATAAAAAGAGTGAATTTGAGACACAGTTCCAAGAAACCCAGCCTGGTATCACTTTGGTGAGAAGGAAATGGAGAAAAGAAGGAGGATGGCAGTAAACAACCTATTCCTGACTGACTGGAGGGTGTGTGTGGGGGGGAAACACTGACTGGGCTGCTCTGTAGAGCTCTTGCAGTCTTTTTGAGCTATTTGGGTATTTCCCCAATTTATTTTCTTATTAATGGATTTTTTTAATATCGTAACTGATTCTGGTAACTTACCCAGTGTCACAAAGCATTGGTGGCTCTGGGTGTACCCAGCCTGGTTCTTCCTTATGGGACACCAGCTTCACACCAACTTGGTTTCTTTTGATATTTCCAGAAGTTCATAGCAGAAAAGTACTCTGAGAAAATTTTGTCTTGTGGTGGCTTATTCTTTATAACTCTGGCCATCACTCAAATAAAAAATGGCAGTGGTCTGTGGAAAAAAAGAAAAATAATTGAAAAATTGATTCTTACTTATGTTTTTCCAAACCACCAGAGCAGTTTACCATTTCTGGGAAAAGATGAAATCAGGCACTATTTCACTTAATGTCAGAACGCAGAATAATGCTTAATTTTTCAAAGAAGATACTTTTATATTTGTCCTGTCAAATGGAGAAGGTAATCAGCTTTTTCTTTCCCTTACCTTAAATATTTACATCTAGAAATGTTAAGTAGATTTGTTTTCCTTCCTTAGTGTGCTTGGGTTGGGAAAAAAATGGATTTTACATTGGTTTTTTTTTGGTTTGTTTGTGTTGGAGTATAAAACCAGAATGTAGAACAGCTGGAAATGGGTTGGGGGATTTATACTTGGAGGGCATCGTATCTCAGTATGGTACAATGGGAAGAAGGTGTGAAATCCTGGATCCAGTAGCATCAGCAGCAATGCATCCTTCAGTTTTCATTACCTTTGTTAGATAAGAATAATAGAATAACTTGTACTCTTTCAAGGTTTCTCCAAAATAAGTGAC
Organism: Hypocryptadius cinnamomeus; assembly: GCA_013400635.1. NCBI lineage: Eukaryota > Metazoa > Chordata > Aves > Passeriformes > Zosteropidae > Hypocryptadius > Hypocryptadius cinnamomeus. Next base: position 22,566 of record VYZP01044528.1, read on the forward strand.
TTCTTTGTGATCCTCTCCAAACTGGAAGCTGCCTGACTCTATCTGAGTTCCCAACCCCAGCAGTAACACCTGTGTTGTTGTGTGGAGAAACCTTCATCCAACCTTGGCTCAGGGTTTGCAGGAGGAGACCCCAAACTCCTCCTGCAGCTGGGGTGGGATGGAGGAGCAGGGCTGCTCCTGATCCCTGGCAGGTGGTGTGGATCACACCTGGGCTCAGGTGGCCTTGCTGAGGAGGGAGCAGCTCTGTGTGCTGGAGGCATCTCCTGAGAGCTCTCCCCGCGGGAGCCGTGCAGCCAGGAGCTCTCCTGAGGCTGCCAGGAGCCTCTGTACCTGCCCCCACGTGCTGTGACAGACATTTCCTCTCGACAGATGGCTGGAGGGGGAGTGATGAGGAAGGTGAAGTGATGCAGTCTCAGACTCTGGTCCCCACCAAAAGATGCAGCTCCCGAGGCTCTGTTTGAGCAGCGAACGCACAGATCTGCAGGAGCACCGTCTGCCGAGACACACAGCCCCAGAGGAACCCTGTGGCTCTCCTTGGTCTCGGTGGCACGCACAGATGGGCATCCCCAGCAGCCTGAACTCCAGCTCCTGGCTCTGCCATCCCACTGACAGCAGCACATTTGCATAAGGAGCCGCTGGGTGAGTAATACCTGCCTCTGCAGACAGCAAACCCTGCAAACGCTCTGTGGTAAACCTGCTGCTGCTCTGGGAAGGGAGGATGCTCTTTACTCCGAAAGCAGAGGATGAAAGACTCTGTGGCAACGGCTTCTCTTTGAAAGGGCTGAGCCCAATCCTCTACACAAGCAACTGTTTATTATCAGAATCACTGATCTCCAGAGCATTAATGCCCCTGCCTGCACCCAAGGCAGCTAGCACACACTGCAGCCTTCTGCTGAGTAGCTCAGTCTTACTTCAGCAATGTTGCTGCTTATTGCAATAAAATAGTGGATTGAAGGGATTCACCTGTTTCAGTCACTTGTCAGGTAGGCTCAGGATGGTGCACAGTGACAGTAACAATCCGAAATGGCTGCATTTGCCCAATTCCTAAGCTACAGGTGTGCAGCGAGGCAGAGCTGTGCCTGTCAGCACAGAACTGTCTAAAAATTAACCAGATTTGCACCTTCCCTATCTGTCTGCAGATAAGAGTGTTACCTCAGAGACAGGCAGGGGATATTGCTGATAGACTGAACCTGGGTGCTGGGTAACTCCTGACTTTGACCCTGGCCACTTATATCACTGGAGCAAAATTCTGCATGCTTCTGTTTGCTTACATGGAGATAAGGATACAGGTCTCTGGATTAAAAGTGTCATTAAGGAGGCACATCATGATTATAATTATTATTTTACAAGCTGAGCACTGTGCAGAAGCTGGCAGGGCTGCTGCTGAGGTTCTTCAGGGAGTGTGTGCCTTTGCAAAAGGCTGGAAGAAACTGTACAGGAGGATTTTCTCATACATAAGCTGAGGAAAAGGATTATCTGTGGAACAGCTAACAGTTTTTATTTACTGTGAAAATCTGAGTCTCACTCTCAATTTCCCATCAAGATAAAATGCAGGCATTTGGTTAAAATGGTAACTTAATGCTCCAGAGGTTTAATTACCACCACTCTATAATCAAAATCAACACAGAGTGCAAGCTGTAGCTTCCAACTCCAAAAAGAAATGCAGCTTCCCACAAAGCAGTCAATAAAAAGAAGATATATAGCATGTGCTTGGATTTTGTGGTCCTTCCCACAGCTGAACTTGCAAAGCTGCTATTGCTAATGGTTTTCTTTCAAACCTCAGGTTCTCCCTTAGCTTTTATCAAGCTCCAGAGCTCCTTATTTCTACATTTTAACTTTCTCTGTGTGTAATACCTATATACAAGGTACTGAATTAAGGGAATTTGCAGTGCTGAAAGCTAAATTTCAATTTATTTTTTTTCCTGTACCAACAGAAAGCACTGAACTAGCCTCCATAGTGGTTATTATTGAAACTTTATAAGGGCCTTGGTTGGAAAAAGTGCCACGAAAGCAGGTATGTCTTCTGGACTGAGGCTAGTGTGATCCCTGGCATGGATCTCCACAAAACAAATGATCCATCCTCCTCCATTGCAGTTCCTGCTGCTTTTCTTTAAGGACTTCAGGACTTCTGGGTCATAGGACCAGCTTGGGTCTTGCTTAGGAGAATTTTCCCTCTGCAAGTTGAGATTTCTTTTCCCCAGTGCATTTTCTGAATGGGGCCATGGTGCTGTGCCAAGTGATGATCCCTGTGAAAACTGCACATGCTCTGTGTTTTGTCTGTTCCCTTGCAAGTCAGGTTTCTTGTGAGCAAAGCTTTTACCTGTCCTGCAGCCACACCCCTGCCAGGCAGCAGGGCAAAGGTGTCCAGCATGGGTACTGTTAACAGTGCAATCCTCTGCCCTCTGCCAGGGGCTGAGCCCTGAATTTACATCCTGGGATGCTCCCGGATGCTGCAGTAGCAAGCACAGAAGTTGCTCTCCAAAAAAACTTTGCTATGGTTTCTGCCCTCTAAGCAAGGGTTAATTTTCCTCCTCATCAGCCCCCCATAAAAAGCAGCACATTTTGTAACCTGCTCCTACCGACTTGTGGAAATCAGAGATACCCTATTAGCAATCCCTGTCCAAACAGTGTTGGACTGGTTAGTGCCAGCACTTTCCATCCAGCACTAGTATTTGTTTTTCCATGCTCTTAATCTTAGAAATTGAATTGAGTCTGATAAAAGTGACTTCCTGAATATTGCATAACAGTTTACGTCTGTCAGGAGGGAAGACAAACAGACCTGACCTTGAACTTGAAAAGTTTCCTCCCAGCAGGTAAAAGCTTCCAAAAGTCTGAGCAGAGGCTCCTTGTCTCCTCACTGTCCTGGGACAGCAATGAGGCTTCCCTGGCAGCCATTCCCTTCATAAAAAAAGCTCTGTAAAATGCTCTGGATCCTCCTCTGGGACCTGAGAATCCCCCGGAAAGAGCTGCAGCAGGAAGGCAGCTTCATGTTCTTGCTCCAAAAAGGAGGCAGAGGAGAAATCCTGTCCATATCTGGCAGGGTTTAGCCTCCAGGGATTAATTAAAGGCTTTTTCAGTTTTTCTTTCAAACCTCACAACATTCATCCCCGCCTCACTGAATAGGGAAAAGGGAGAGGCATTTTCTCTGGTGAAGCACCAGCCTGTTTCAATTTTCAGTTTTACATTGCAGTAATATGCTTTTCCTAAGGGAATACCACAGGAAGGGCAAACTTTGGCTTCTCACTATTGGAGCATTACGTCATTAAAACGAGCAGGAAATCTGAGCAGCAGGCAAAACAAATTCCCTGAACATAATAATTCCCCTTCTCCTTGGTGCTCCTGTTCCTATTCCCTGCCCACAGGTGAGGCAGGTGGAGGTGTTGGCAGAGCCAGCAGGGATGGGGACCAGTGAACGAGGAGTGGGTGATGATGCTACAGGAGCAGGGAGGTGTCCTGCATCTTCTGAGCTGCTGGCACTGCTGGGGCTGGGACTAACGGAGCTCTGGGGCAGCAAAATCCTTTCTTCTTTGACTCAGGCTTTTGGTGGTGGCTGCAGCGGGGGGAGAAGGTGCCACCTGGCTCTCAGGACTCCCTGTGAAACATTTGGGGTCTTTTGCACAGCTTTCCCACTACCAGAAAAGTGCAGGGCTTGGGAGACTCTGGGTTTTTGGGCAGCATCCTGAGGAAGCACCACAGCTCCCAGCTCAGCCCACCCTGAGTGTGTGCCTGGTGCCCTGCAGTGTTTGTTTTCTGACCCCATTACCTATTCCGGTTTGGTTTTCAGCTGCTTAGGCTTGATTATTTTAAACCCCTCTATCTGATTATCAGCAGCCCAGCCAGGCCAGATATGGGGATTCTGGGGGATCCCCGGCAGTGTCGCAGGAGGATAATTTGCCTCTCATTCATGCTTCTGAGGGCGTCGGTCAGCTGAGAGGGGAGGGGGAACACTTACAGGGATATTCCAAACCGGGGAAGGCAGCTTCCCATGCAGCCCCAGTGCCACAGCCTGACGAATCTCAAACTTTGCTGCAGGATGCAGTACCTTGCTGCCGTGGGTGTGTGGGGAAACGGGTCCTGGCAGGTGCCCAGCAGCCCCAGGAGGTCTCAGTGACGGACACAGCACACACCAACCCACGCTGGCACAGCAGGATGCTTCGGGAAGCAGAGCAGCCCAGGGACACGCTGGCACGGCAGGGTGCAGCAGACTGGTACCCAAACCAGGCATCCCTGTGCAACCTTTCCAGAGCTGCCTTGCTCTTGCTTTTCGGTTTTCTATTGTTGTCCTAGAGCTGTTTTCCTCCTCCTCCCCCCAGCAGGATGAAGAAGCCTCCAGCTGGCCTAGGAGGCTTATCAGCTCTGTCTGGCTGGGTGTTAACAGTTTATTTGCATAAGTACCTGTCCCCGTCATATGCCGCTTGCCTTTGTGACTCACTGTAGCTGTTTATTTTTCCTCCAGCAGCCAGGCTTGCGGCTGCTGCTCCCTGAGGTATGCCAGGGCAGATGCCACCACCCCAGGGCACTGTGGGATGCCTGGCACGCTTGGGGCAGGAGCTCACCCTCGCTGGCTCACCCGCTCCTCCTGCCCTGCGGGACCAGCTTGGAAATTAAACGTGTAACTGGTCGGGTCCTGATTTCTCCTGGCTGTCAAGATAAAATTAAACTGAACCCCCCCCATTTCACACCTCAGCAGCTGTCCCTGGCTGGGGAGAGCAGGCTTCACCTGGGACCACAGTCCCAGCTCCTGTTGCAGGGAAGGGTGATGGGTAGCTGCCTCCTCCCTGCTGATAGCACTCGTAGAGTCACAGAATGCCCTGAACTGGAAGGGACCACACAGATCATCGAGTCCAGCTCCTGGCCCTGCACAGGACAATCCCAGAAATCCCACCATGTGCCTGAGGGTGTCATCCTAAGGGAATTTGGACATTGTGAGCTCTGTCAGGCTTGGTGCTGTGAACATTCCTTGGGGAGCCTGTTCCTGTTCTCGACCACCCCCCGCCCCAGAGAAAGAACCTTTTCCTGATACCTTTATTTTAAGGAGCTGAGATCCTTAAAGAGTTTTCTGAACTCAGGTCTCAGCTCCAAAGGCAGAGGCAGTGTAACCTGCCAGACAAACTCTTGGGGCTGTGCTAAAGCAAGCACTGTACAGCTCTGCTCCCAGTGTTGGTCGTGACCGTGGAGTCACCTCCTGAGCCAGGAGCCAAGAGATCTTGTTTCTGCTCATTAGCTCTGAAAGGTTTTTCCATCCGTAATAAGAAAGTCATTAATGTTAAACTTCCACTGCCAGGTAGGATTGATTTGAAGATTACAACCACTATAAAGGGGGGATGCATCACATATACAATGTGTTAAAGTCTTGGCATGCAGGAATTGGTGCTTCAATGGTTGCCTGTCATCTGTGGAGCTCACCAAAGCCCATCCATGGAGCTCAGACAGATGTGGGGCTGTTCAGCAGCCTGGAAGAGGTAGTGAAGAGTGACTACTTTCAAAGGGAAAAGGTAAATTCAAATCAGTAGCATCCTCTGCAGAAGGGCTGTAATCCTGACCCAGGAGACAACAGAACTGGTGATCTAACACGTCTCCATGCTCTTGCTGCTGTGATATTTTATTAATATGGTGCATAGCCTAGAGGTCCTCAGTGTTCACAGATGGGAAATGCTCAGTGTGGGACCCCCTCTCCAAGGATCTACCAAGACTGACTTATCTTCTCCTGAATGTGGCCCAGAAACCTGGGTGCTGTTGTGTGGTGTGTTCTGCTTCCCATCCATGGCTGATGTGTCAGTGAATCAGCTGTCCATCCATCCATCCATCCATCCATCCATCCATCCATCCATCCATCCATCCACTTCTTGGATGTAAAAGTTATTTTAGACATATATCATTAATCATATAAAATGCTTTTGACACTGAGCCGTGCAGGTGTGCATTGCTCCTCTGACTGGGAGATGGGATGGATGGATGGATGGATGGATGGATGGATGGATGGATGGATGGAGGAACTTGGTCAGAAGAAAGAGGGATTTAACTCAGTTCAGCACATCCAGCCTCAGCTCTGACTGTGTGATGTTACAGGGCAGACCAAAGTGTGTGAGAAAGAAGTGAGCATGGAAAGGCAGATAATCAGTAATTTGCTATGAGTATGATCATGGAAGAGGATCGGTGGATTTGGTTTGTCCAAAGAAAAACGTAGAGAGAGAAAACAGAGAGAGAAAGAAGCAACCAATACAACATGTGAACCATTCAAAAAGTGGTTAAAGGAGCAGAACCATGGAAAGATAAATTCATGAGGCCAGGAGAGTGCTGCAGGAATCTCATTATAAATATCATGTTAAGTTGTAGATCAAGAAATCCCCGACTTTCCATCTTTATCTCTTCTCCTTAAATGCATTAGCAGCTGACTTGTCCTTCTGGCTACTCTCAGGTTTTTCTGAGATGTTGCTTCCCATTCCATGTTCTTCCCTCATCCAGGCTGGGTTTGCTGCATGGGAACACTGATGGAGTGTCCATGTCAGCTCCCCTATGGTTAAAACCAACCCTGTAAGCAAACCTTCATAATTTTATTTATGACTTTTGGATGAGATAATGGTTTTCCACTTTGAAAAGAAAGCTCACTACTTCAACATTTATTTTCTATAAATGCCATGGCATTTATATTGCAACAGGAGACTATTCAGTGACATTATCTGATAAATATCGTGTTATACAGCTGCAATTTACAATGCATATATTTTTAACGGTGCTTCTAAGCTAAATTAAATGCTTCTAAAATATGGTACTTAAGGAAAACAAATGTCTGTTCTAGCAATTTTGTTTTTCAGGGTGCACTATTTTTTTAAAACCAGATACTATCTTCATCCTGTCAGGCAGTAAATTATGCACTTGCACTTTCATAAACTCTCCCCTTGGGAACTTAGTCAATGAAATGGAAATGTCTTTTTCACACCCTCCAACTCCAGAGAAATACAGGGAAATAGCCAACTTGGTTATAAACTGAATGTCTAGAGGGAATCCATATAAAATGTGGATTAATGCAGTCCTGATGCATGTATTGTTTAGCATATGTACCATTCACTCAAATGGTGCATTGAGTTGTGACTGGGATCATTAATGTCTCCTTTTTTTCCTGAATTGGGAGAGTAATTGCATGCTCTCTGGTGGGATCTGCAGCTACGAGGACACTCACTGGCACTGGACTGTGAACCTCCCTCCCAAACCAGGACACCTGCAGGAGGAGGAAAGCTCTGCTGGCCTGCTCAGGGAGTAAAGCATGACAGCATTTACACCTCAGTTGGTCTTTCCTGTGTTGTGGGGTGGGATTGGGCAGGACAAGGGCTTGCAATGGCATGTCCTCCCCCTGGGATAGCCTTTCACAAGGGAGAGCAAAGCTACTGAGGCAGCTGAATTCAATGCTCCTTGTAGGTCCCTTCCAACAGAATTATTCTAAACCTACTTCTATTTTCACCATCCATCACCCAGAACCACAGAGTTTTGCCTGTAGCAGTCAAATGTCTTCATATGAAGCCCTGTGTGGTCCAAGGAGTTGTGTTATCCCCTCAGCACATCACGTGTGGAAAGTGTGAAAAGCCAGCAAAAAGGCAGCAGAGGAAAGCAAGCCAGGAAGGGAATTGCAGGGGGGTCTGCTGAGATGCCCAAGGATCCCTCAGAAGCAGGAGGAGCTACAGCAGCTCTCCTGAGCCAGGAAGGGCACTGAAGCTGCTCACCTGACTACTGATGGTCCTCATTTTCCCCAATCTACTTTAAGAGCCCTCTAAAAGCAAAGCCCCAGTTCTTCCACTCTGGGGAACTCATGAAATGTGAGATGTATTAGATGCATTCAGCAATAGCAGCAAACTTAGAGAAAACATGAAAATCAACAGCAACAACAAGAAAGGAATCTTGAAATCTGGCAGAAAAGAATGCCGTGCAAACACCACAAGAACGTGAGTATCTTTGCACAAAGCCACTTACAGATGCATTCCTTAAAGGTAATCCCTTCAGACAGTGTGAGGCTGCCATTTCTTTGAAAGATATTAAAGCAGCTGTTGCTAGAACACAGAGAATTACTGAGCTATCTGTCAAGGGATGGACATTTGTAATGCTATATCTACTTTTTTTTTTTTAATTTACAGTTTATTTTGATACCAAATTTCCAGCTACTGAAGGTAATTGAGACTGCAAACAGAATCTCACTATCCACTGATCTGCCAAATCAAATTTTTTCTCCTGTAAGTATAGTGTTTTTTCTTAGCTTCAGAGAGGAAAAGAATTGTGCAGAATGAATGAGAAAGAAAAGGGTTAGTTTAGGAAGGGATTAGTTTATATAATGACCATAGCAGCCATCTCTCCGTTGATCTGTCGTAGTTCATTCGAGAAGATGTGAATTATTATCATTGTAATTTAGAACAGAGCTTGTCCATTTTCCTTCTGCTGCCTCTGCTTGCCACTCTCCAAATTAACACATATTTTAATACAAACTAAATATCCTGACTATAGCTGGGATATGGATGCAGCAAGATTCTTACCATCTTTGTGTTGCCCTCCTGGAATGACTGTGCACTGCCCTGGTCCTTCAAAGGAATTAAAGTAGCCATGAGGCTATTTTGATGACTTTTGGCTACCAGAGGCCTCAAAAGAGGGCATCTAAGGCAGTAAATGAGTAGCTGTGTGTCTCCTGTGCTGTTTTCAAGTTGTGTGGTGTTTCTGAGGGGTCTCTAGGAGCCCTCTGTCACTGGAGCAGCTCCTGCTCCATGCTGTCCTCCCACACCCTGCACCAGGGCTGGGTAGGTGTCACAGGAACGGGTTAAGGGAGCTGAGCTCCCCTTGTGGCTTCTTCCCTAGCTAATGTCAGAAAACAGAAATCTGAAGATCTTCAAAATGACATTGGATTTTTGTTCTCTTTGGGGACTACTTGCACTCCCATGGACCAGTCCCATCCGTCTGGTTCTCCTGTACTATGGTAATCAAATTTGATGCCAACATGGCAACTGGGCTTTCCTCCTTCTCTCTCCTGTCTGCACTGAGATTGTCACTGGCCTCAACTCTTACTGAGAGGTGTTTTTCAATCAAAGTGTTGAAGAGTAACTATTTCATATGCTTCTTCTCCTGCAGTTGCTTTAACAATTTTGTAGCTCTAAGGTGAGCCAATTCACCCCTAAAATTCAGGTATTCACACCTAATCACTCCAGCAGGATGCTCCTCCAAGGTGGGAAAGCAGCCCTCAGGTGACAGCTCTGCAGATTTTGGGGGACTCGGGTAAGTGATGGGATTTAACTCTGCAGAACTCATACAAAACTCACAGAGACTCTGTCCTTCACTTCAAAACATCTGTTAATTCTACCTGTGTGCTCATCATCGAAAGGCTGCCTGTATTTTTCCTTTCAGGTTTGTGAAAATAAGCACCGGTGAATGAAGATGAAAGAGAAATGTTGCTGGTTTCTTCCCTGGAGATCGTATTTCTTACTTGTTGCATAACTGCTTATTTTAGCATCAATCAGCCAAGCCTTTGTTGTGCAGACAATTCTGTCCTTTTAAAGGATTTGTGCAGTATTGTTTCTTCCAAAATGCTTTTTTTTTGTTTTTATTATTAGATTTATTTCCTCTCTTAGCAAATGCCAACTGACAACACCCTGCAACACCCTGTCAGAGCTCTTCATAAGTGTTACATAAATGTCATACTATGTAAACTGAGTGTTGTATATAACATATACATGACCTTTCTGGAGAACCATCCATCAGGTGCTGTGTGCGTGTCACGTTTATGCATTTGTACACAAACTGTGTTTAAGTGTGCATATATGGTAGCCAAAAATCTCCTAAGGGGAGTACTCAAAAAGCAGAGATGTCGGAACTCTTGTCAGTGCAACTTCATTTACACCATTTTGCTGAAGCAGAACAAGACTTCAATTGCATGTCCAGACACTCCTTTCCTTCTGCATTGCTGTGTGTGCAGTGAGATGGTCAGCGAGGGGCTCAGCAATGCCTATTGTTCAGCACATGAGCCTAGGCAGAGCACATGATCCAGAGCACTATTCACACATCTGACCACTTTTGGATTTCACAGCAATAGAAAATACAGCTCCAATATTTCTCCGTGCAATTTTCAAAGCAGAGCAAGGTGCTCATGTTCTAGATGATAAAAATCTACTGAGGTTGCAACCAGGCATGCTGTGGACCTGCCATGCCCTGCTGTGACCTTCTTTAGCAGTGTACTCCAGAAATCCTGGAGCAATGGCCCAGAGGGTGGTAAGGCTGTAAGATACTGCACAGGACCAGAGCAGGGACCTGCAGGTTCCTCAAAAGACAGAATTATTAATTTCCTCATGGCTTTTTCTATACCACTTTCCACTACACTACCTCAGTGCTTCAGCACCTTCATTAATCCTCCCCAAACACTCATTCTGAAGATGGGTCAGAGTGACACATGGATGGATTAAGGTCAGTTTTGACTAATTCAGGGTACTCCATCTGAAAAGCATAACGTCTGCATTTTCAGAGCATTTAACATGATACAGCACTTCATACATGCAAGCACAGCACCCACTGCTTCCAGCTGCACAAAGATGGATGTCAGCAATTCAGGCTAAAGGCTTCCAGCCACGCACCACAGTGTGGGCAATACAGCCATCAGCAGCCAAAAGTTTGGGTTAATGACTTGTAGTGTTACGTAGCCGGTGGCAAGGGCACGGAAAGAATCTGCTTCTTTGGGAGAGTTTTATCCTTTTGTCACAGTCTGCCCGTGTCTTGCAGACCTTGCATCGCTCCTTGGGCAGTCTTTGGTTATGCAGGTAAGATGAGAACATGGCCAAAATTTGTTTCCTTTTTGACTTACAGAGCAGATCCGTGCTGTGCAGGTGTCACAGAGAAATCAGATTGTGACAGTGTAACTAAGAACTGCATTAGAGTATGTGTGCACAAGAAAATCTGCAGAAGTTGGTATGGAATGTCTCAGTTTGGACATTTCTCATGTCTGGACCAGGTAACACAGTGACCTTCACAACATCCCTTAAGGCAGACTCTGCTGTAGATGAGGTGGGATCTGTACGTGAAGTCTTGTCAGGGTCTTAAAGACAGGGGCTGTGCTCATGAATCCTATTGCTCTTGTAATCCCAGGAAATGCTTTTTAGTCAGTAGCTGATGTTTCCTGTTCCCTGGGGGGCTGCTGAGAGGGCTCTGAGCACCTGATGCAGCAGGTGCCCCAAGAGCAGCATTTTGAGAAATTTCAGCTGCCAGAACTGGGCACGTTTATCGCTGTGTGGTGAACTGCTCTTCAAAACCCAGTAACATGACTAATTTGGGTGGATCTATGTAAAAGACCATAAAAGGCTGCTTCATGCCCAATTTCAAGACCCTGTTCTCGGTGTTAGTCCTAAAACCCACAGCAAGCTCAAGAATGACCAAAGCGACGCTCTTCTCCTACTCTGCTGTCATCCTTGGAAGTACCACAGGACATGGAATGTTTGGAAAACATTCAACACAGGCTGCCAAGGCAGAAAGTTACAGCCTAATTCATTCAAGTTTGGTAATTTATAAGAAGCCACAACAGGGATGTAAGTTGGGGAGCATCTGGCTATCGTAGCTCTGGTTCCTAATGGTTCATAATTGATAATTCACAGTTTTAGGGCTGACCAGCTTAATGAATCGAAATAGATGATGGCAGATTGTCACTGAAAAAGAGTCTTTAACTTGAATTTTAATCTTCTGCAGCAATGGTTTAAGACAGTGCAAGCCAACTTCTGTAGGGCCCCTGGGAGTTGGGGTAGATGTATGCTGTACATCCAATTATTATTATTATTACTTTAATTTAAGAAGCCGTTTCTACCCCGAAAGCACTGCTGTCGTTGTTTTTAATCCTGTGGAAAACAGCTGGCAACAGGCAGCCCTGAACCACCCAGAGCCCAAAGCACTCATTTGGGGAGCGCACAGCAGGGTCACCCGCGCGGAGTTCCGCGGCAGCCGCTCCGCACCTCTCCGCGGAAACTCTGCAAAGTTTTTTTGGGGGAACACACACATACACACACGCACGGGCCGGGGGGGCTCCTCTGTTGCGGTCGCCCCGCTCCGAAAGTCGCTTCCCCGCCTCCCTGCCGGAGCCGGAGCCCGGGCGGCGGCGGGGCGCGGAGCGCCGGAGGAAGTGCGGGGTGAAAAAGAAAGAGAAACAGGCGGGCAGGGCTCGNCCGCGGAACTTTGCTACGCGGGTGCGGGAGGGAGGGAGCAGCTCCGCACCGCGGCCCCCGCCCGCCCCGCGATGGGCAAGAGCCGTCTTTTTGACGCAGGAGAAATGGCAAATTTTAAGTACGTCATTAATATGGCGCCAAAACCCTTTTTTTTNTCGGCTGGGAGCGGGACCGCATCCATGGAGTTACCGGGCGGGCGCTCCTAAGGAGGGCCCGGGCGGCGCGGCCCTGGCAATGACACCGGATTGAGCCGCCGAGGGGGCTCTCCCGGCCGGGGACTGCGGGAGCATCCCCCGCCCCCGCCTCCTCCCGCCTGTCACCCCAGAGACCGGCGCAACTCCGGGCGGACACTCCTGGCCAAGGTAAAGGCTCGGCGGGGTGGCGGCGGGAGCGGGCTGGCTTTGCAGCGGATGGTTATTTTGCAGCTCCCCCTGCTTTTGCTGTATATATGTCTTTTTTTTTTTATTTATTTTTTTCCCCTCCCTCCCCCGGCTGCCGGGCGGGGGATGTGCAGCATTCCCGGGGCGGATGGCGCACGGTGGTCACTCTCCTTTGGAAGTGCGGGAGGGAGGCGGCGGGGACGTAAACAAGAACTTTTCAAGGCTCGGTTCGCCGCTTCGCCCCTTTATTCCCCGAATTAATGACTGCGGCAGCGGCCCCGCGCCCTGCCCTGCCCGCCNCTCTCTCCTTCCCTCCCTCCCCACAGCGGGGCTTTCCCCGCCGCCTTCCCCCGCCGCACCGCGCCGCCGGGTCCCGGGGCTGCCGAGCCCGGAGGCTCCGCCGCTCCCCCCACGGCATCACCCGCGCTCGGAAATGTGAAACATCCCGCGTCCCTCCGCGCCGTTGTCCCCCCGGGCCGCCCCTCCTTCTCTCTCCGGCCACCTGCCCCCTGCCCAGGCTCCCTCCTGCATCCTTCGGGGAAGGCGGCGGCGCTCCTGCCCCTTCCCCACCTGCCGAGCCGCTTCCCAGGCAGGATGCGGGGCTGGGAGCGCCCCCCCGGCTGCCCCGCGCCCGGGGTGGGAGCAGCGAGCTGGAAGTTGGGAAGCGCTGTAAAGGCGGGAGGCTGCTGGATTGTCGACCTCGATCGCAATTAGGGGAAAATAAATTTCTCTCTCTCCATACCTATACGTTTTGAGCGCTTTTTGAGCGGGAAGAGAAGGATGGCATGGCATTCAACAGGGAAAATTCTCAGTGCCTTTCTCAGCCCCCACAGTGAAAATTGTTTTGAAGGGCTGAAGGCAGGACCCTCCGACCGCTTGGACAGTTCTAAGAGGAGGTTTTGCTTGGGGGGAAAAAAAAATAATTATCTGATCTCAGCCTTCTCTCCAGGGGTAAGGAGCCCAGCTTTTAGGAATGGTGTTTGACCTTTAAGCATTTATTGGCTACTGGGGTTAAAATAAGCTTGAGATAGGAGTAAAAATAGCTTGCAGAAAGGTTAAATCGAAGGTTAAATTTGTTTTTCTTAAGAAAATTGAGGCTGATGTTCAAAAATGTGGGCTTGGAGCAAAGGATGGAGGGTACACGTTAGGGGGTCTGTAGGCAAGGAGATGCAATTCCTTTAAAGTATTGATGGCTGTTGATAGTGTTTGACACCCAGGTTCTGAAAGTTGGTGGGTGGGTGGTCCCTCAGACCAGGTCTGGTCTTTGCCTTTCTGTGGGTTTTCATCTTTCACGAAGATTGGAGTATCTGTAGCTCCTGTTGATTTCCTCTGAGTTTTGATACTCAGGAGACCTGCAGGATGGGGCAGCTGGCTGTGGGCATGGAGCTGTGCCTGGTGTCCTTTCTCATGCCCTGTGTCGCTGCCTGCGCCTTCCCCCAGGAAGGCAGGGGTAGCCCCAGTGCCCTCAATAACCTTTCTGATTACCTGTGCTCTGTCTGGGCTTGCTAAAGAAAAAATAGATAATTATAAGGTAACGAGTCAGAAGTGGCAAGTAAAGTTATAAACGCGAGTAGTAAAGAAAAAAAGCCCCTTGTAGGTGTGGAGAAAGGCAAAGCACAGGAAGTAAACGAGGGCTTGTTTTGTTTTAAATTGTAATGAGATTAAATTTTGCCCTGGGGAGCCAAGACAGCAGCGTTGGTATGGAGGAGAGGAGGGATGGCTTGCTCCTCACCTGGGCACCTGAGCTTTTGCTGGAAAGCTGGGGCTGGCAGCAGCCTGTAGAGGAGGCGAGGGACAGACGAGCCCCGGCAGGCAGGGGCAGGCTCCTGCTGCCCAGAAAATGATTGTTGTAGGTACCAGGATCCTGCTCTTTAGCATTTACACTTTGCAGGGTTGCCAGGGAGGTCAGGAAAAGCTTCTCCCAGATGTAGGGGCTGAGCACCACGATTTGCTGCGGGTCTGTTGGCCCCGCTGCTGTGCATCCTTTGGTCCAAAAGTTTGTCCTGTTGCTATGAAACTGGGGCTGTGCCAATTTGGGGGATGCTGCTGCTCTCTCAGAGCCTCCTGTAGCAGCGCTTGGCTCCAGAATTTGTTCATGGGAAAAGGCAACGGGACGAGGACAACCCTCCCACGGCGTACCGACTGGGATGTTCCAGCCCTCCACCCTTTTTATTACACTTTCTAACAACTGGCTGGTGTTCCTAGACAGAGGGAAAAACACGTTTAAGGCAGGGGGAAGCGCTGAGGGGATGCGTCGGGAGCAGCCCCACGGCTCGGTGCAGCCGGCGGGCGCAGGTGCCGGGGCGGCTCCGGGACGGGGTCCCCGGCGCGGGGTCGGTGGCCGGAGCCGTGTGCGTGCCGCTGGGGGCACTATGTTCTGTTTGTGTTCCTATTTCTGGGCTGGAAGAACAAACAGGGAAGTGGTTTTTCTGCAGTCTCATTGCAGCTCACAAACAGAGCACATCATTCAGCCGGTGTTGCTCACAGCGTCAGAGGTGACGGCGCGGGGACCGAGCGCGGCGCATCCCTCAACCTGCGGGGAGGCTGGGGAGAGGTGATGACCAAATACTTTCCTTTTTTTTTTTTTTTTTTTTTGGCTGCAACTTATGCAGGTTTCTGTGCCTGTTCCCTGTGGAAGTGGGGAGCAAAGGCATGTATGAATTTCTCTATTTGCTTGCCACAATTCAGAATGGTTCGTTCTTGGAAACTGTGGAAACAGCCTCTGCACAGGGTGCTGGGATGCCGCTGAAAACCTCCAGATCGCACGTGGAGTTGATGTGCAGAAGAGTTTGCAGGGAGCTGGGAAACATCAGGGGGTTCTCCAGAGCACAGGGCTGGTGGTGGAGGGGTCTGCAGAGAAAGATCTCTGTGCTAGCTGAAGGCTGGATGAGGCATTTCGGTTTAGCGTGGATGGGAGCGGGTGCCTGTCCCTGGCGGTGTGCCCAGCTGAGCTCAGGATCTGGGCTCAGGCATCTCTCTGTGTGCCAGCAGTAGTTGCCTTCACCTCTCCCAGGTTGCATGGGCTGGGCAAAATTACATTCCCGAGAGCTCCTCTCCAGCCTTCCCCTGCTGTGAGGCAGGACCAGCCAGCCTGAGGCCATCATCTCCATTTTAACACCAATCGTGGTGCTAATTTGTCCAAGGACATAGTGATTTACATTTGTTTAGGCTGATGAAGGGCCATCATCTTCTTGGTTTAGCATTTATCTGCCTTTCTCAGCTTTGAACAAAGGCAATGCTAAACATGTGTTGGTTTGCAGGCAGTTCAGTTTTTGGTTTCCAGGCATTAGCCAGGGCTATGCCTGTGGATTTGAGTTGCAGACACTTCAGGGGGATGTTCATTTGTTTATAAAAGAAACCCACATCTGTTTCTGTTTGAATTTTTTAAGCAAGCCTACATAGAAACCTTTCACTTGGTTTCTGGCTCTGTAAAAACTAGATTTTGGGCCAAGTTTGACCTAACAGTGACCTTTTCAAAGTATTACAAATTTTTTTGGTATTTGTTTATGACTTTATTAATGATGCCATGTGGGGAATGGGTCAGTTAAAGGTGAAATTAACTTCTCATGTAAACAAAAGATTAATTTTGGAGCAGAGACGATATTTTGTGGGGACTTAAGTTGCTCAGTAGTTCACCAGCTGAATTGCTCCTGAGAGCTTTTGGGAGCTGGAGCTCCAGGCCTGGGAGGGATGTGGGCAGTGATCCCTCCCCACCCCCCAGACACCCCCCGCGGGTGCCAAAAGGGTGGTAGGAGCTCAGCCACCATCAGACTTTATAACTCTGGGATACACATGGGGAAATGGCCCAATTACCCTTCTACAGTAAATTCCTCTCTTAAGTGCCATGCGGTTTACTACTGTTTGGCTGCTCAAGATGAGTCCCTCTGAAAGCAGCGTCTTCTTAGCACTGTCTGGAATGTAACAGTTTTCTGGAATGGTCTGGTTTTGGCCAAAACTTTTGCTCCTTTCAGGCACACAGTGTGCCATCCCCTGCCCAGCCTTTCAGTGCTGCTGTTCAGAGATGTCTGTACTTTGCTCAAGCCAGAATTTCATTCACAAATTTAATGCAGTTTGGTTTGGAGGATGCTGTCTTGCATCCTGCCAAACTGTGGCAAAATGATTTACTGAAGTACAGACGCTATTTTTACCTGCAATGTGAACCACTTCTGTATGTGAATATCAATTCATCTTCTTATGTAGTGAGTGTGTTAATTCTGTAGGCAGCTGTAGGACAGAAGCAGGATGCAGGGACCAAGTTCAGTGAGAGGGATGGTAAGTGCATCTCCTCATATATATCAGCCAAAACCAGTGCCAGCCTCCTACCTGAGCATTGATTGCAAACCTTTTTCCCTGCCTTGGAAGGAGAGTGGTGTCAGTGATGCTGCCTAGCTGTAAAAGCAAAGATGGGAAACCTGGGAAATCTCACTGGCTATCAGTACCATTCCTTTGCTTCACCTCAGGTGGTTTTTTCCCTCCTCTTGGCTTTGGCTTATTTAATCTCTGTGATTAGGAACTCCAGAATCAATAAAAGCCTTGCTCTGTCTTTGTGCTTCAAATGTCTCTTTGTCACTTCAGACCAGTAGGAACCAGTTTAAAAGGTTGAGGTAGGATTTTCACTAAAAGTAAGTAAGCTGCAGTTAGAGCTATCTTCTATTTCATTTCCCCCAAGCAAAATCTAATGGCTATTTGGAACAAGGCTGGTTTAATAACATCTGTTTCCCCTTGAATCACCAGGGGAAAAGTATTGATATTGCCATATTCTTAGGGAGTGTTTTAAGTTACATTTTGACAGAGCAATGCCTTACCACAACACGGATAGTTAAAATGTTTAGGATATTCTGTAGAATTTTCCTTTATAATGCTGTGATAGCACATATATTGTAAAATACAGCTATTACAAGGCTTTTATATGCTTATGTGAAACATTTCCTGATATCTGGGGGGAAATGCCATGCTCTAGCTTGCTATCCCAGTCTGTGTGCTGCTTGTACCTGCTGCAACCAAACCACACAAACCCAGTGTTTCATTATCATTCCCACTTATCATTTGTGGAAGCAATAGTGAGTGTAACATTTGAACACATTCAGATTCTTCGAAAATATCTCAGGAAGTACTAGGAAGATTTCAATGAGGTTAAGACTGTTTTCTGTGGATGTATTTTGGCTTACAGCCTGTTGGATAGTTGTCTGGTCCACAGGTAGCCCTTTCCATCCAGAGCTACCCAAGCGCTGTATTGGGAGCCACATTGATCAGCCACCTTGGTAAAATTTGGATTTTCAAAAGTTAAAATACCTTTCTTCTTTTTTTTTTTTTTTTGTTCCTGAAGCACCTACTTTGAGTTCTGAGTGCTTGGTTCCCAGGGGGCGAGTTCAGGAGAACCTGCTGATTTCAGGCACTCCTGTGGCTTGTTCAAAGTCTCAAAGCAAATCAGCTGAGCTTGAAAGGGGTCCCTCATCAGTGCAGTGGTACCTGCTGCTGTGACTGTAGCTCTGAGAGGATGGAGCAGTCATGGCAGCTGAGCAGAAGCCGCTCGCCCACCCCTGGGAGCTCTGGTGCCAGCTCTGGCAGGGCAGTGTGCACTGACAGGAGGTGCTTCCTGTGTGACAGATACTCCCGAGGTCTTAAAAGAAGTGATAGCAGCGGAATGGGAAGATGAGTCAGAGGGTAAAACCCCAGGCTTGTGGTACACAGGGGTTCTCTTCAGCTCCAGGATGCTTGTACTTCCCCCTGCAGACATACCGAGAGTGTGCAGTTTCCATTCTCCTGTCTTCGCACTTCACTTTGCAGCTGGGACAGGTGGTTCCCAGGACATCTTTCCTCCCATCCAACAGCACCATGGTCCTTTGAGGGCATCCTCCGGTCCTGTTGGAGCTTCCTCCCTTGGCAGTGCTCTTGCAGAGGAAGAGACATTTGGATGCAAATCCTGCACAGACAAATTTCCATGCAAAGCTGAGTGATCCAAATGCACCCACTGTAACTATGGGGGGCAGGAAGAGATGGTAGAAAGACAAAGTTTTTTTAAAAATCTGTGAGAATTGTTTTCTTGCATCTTTTTTCAGCCTCTGGGTAGTTGTCTGTCCTGAGGGTAAGGACTGACTGATGCTGGGGTAGGAGAGTGTGCAGATATTCAGATAGCTGTGCTTTGGTGCTGAGGTGAGTTTTCTGGACATGAAGTGTAATGTTCCATTTCTTTTGTTACAGATGGAAGAAAAACGACGCAAGTACTCCATCAGCAGTGATAACTCGGACACCACTGACAGTAAGACCTTTAATTCAAAGCTTTGAACAAGACTCACCTCCAGCAGTCAAAATGCTTGAATAATTACTTCACAAAGAGTGGAGGAAACTGCATTTACTGGGAAGTCTGCACAATGAATAGTGTGCAGGGCTGGGTTTATCAGAAGTGCAGCAACAAGCTGATATCAATTTATTTAAACACTTGGCTGTGGCTCCTCTTAACTGATGAGAGTGTCTCCCTCGTGTGAGGAGTCTGGGTGAGGAGAGCTGCTGATTGCAGATCTGCTAACGAAGCAGCAAACACCCTTTGTAGATGAGTTGTCCTTTCCTGTGAGCTGCAGCCTGAGACTCGTTTGCTCTTGATTTGGGTTGTAGCAGGGGAAAGGGAAGTTTTTACTGGAGTCAGAGTAAAACTGGAGCCACATTGTTCCCTTCTTGCAAACTGAAGAGTGATGTGGGAAAAGGGATAAGGCTCAAGCCAGCAAAACTTGCAAGCCCACGCTTGCTTTTCAACATCTACCTCACTTCATCCTCATTCAGGAAGGCACAGAAGCATGTGTTCAACAATAAACATGTGCAAATGTGCTGAATTTTGGCTATAAATAGAGCACTCTCCTCTCCCACTTATTCCAGGGTTTCACCCGCTGCAGACATACCGCAGTGCCTCGGTGTTCAGTACCCTCAAGGCACCAGCCTAATCCCTTGTCTGGACTCTGGAGTTTCTTACTAGTTGCTCTTGGTTTCTTACAAATGTCACAGTAATTTCATCTGGGCCGTGCTGGGAATTTGCTCTCCACACTTTACAGGATCTGGCTGCTGGATATCCGAGAACGAAAGGGACTTTACTAGAGACACTAAACTTCTGGGCTTTTTCCTAACAGGATGATGGAGAGATTACAGGGGGTTATGGAAAGGCTGATCTTGCTGGGTTTGGCTGCTGTTCCCACAGCTTTAGCCAAAAAAATTGTCAGTGTGAGTGGAGTTTGCACCACAACTGCCGACGGGAACCTGCTGTTCGGCTGCCAGCGGGGACCCCCATCCTGCTGGAGCCCAGGGGGCCTGGGGGCTGAGCTGTGCCTACAGAAAGTGTTTCAGGCTCTGTCAACACCCTTGCTTCTCGTAAAATGAAACATCTCTATCTCAGAAAAGGGTTTGTTTTGGAAGCCTTGCTCCAAACTTCCCGTCTCCTAATCCCCAGATGCTCAAAGGCTTATGGAGCCGAGCTGTGCTCGCTGGCTTCCCTGCCTTTCAGGGGTAAGGCATCTTTAATCATGGTATTAAACAACATGGCCTTATCTCTATGGGGCTTGGATATTTATGCTGCAGGTGATATCTAAGCTTTTGACAAATGCTCTCCTGCAGGATAGTTGTAAACAGAGTGGTGACCTTCTTTTTCCTGCCTCTGCCAGGAAAGGGTAGTTGTGGTGTGTTATCCAAGCCTGTATAGCTGTAGCATCACATTTTAGCTTGAGAAGAGGAGGAAAGGTGGAAATTAGTGGCTGATCTCTCCATGAAAGCTGTGGAGCTGCTGCTGCTGCTGCACTCCTTGGAGCAGCTTGCCGAGTAAAGCAGTGTGTCCATGGGGCTGCAGTATAGGGATGTCTGCTCTGGGCTTTGTCTACACAGTGCTGTTGTGCTCTGAAGTGTTATAAAGAATTTCATTTGTATGGAACCCTCTTTAATAACATCTGGCCTGCAACTTCAAAAAACAAGCTGTCTTTTGGGAACAGGTGTTGCCCCCACGTTTGGCCTTCATTTTGTGAAGTACAAGAAAGTGCACTGCAAGTAAAGAATACAGGTCGAGCTGGTGCCTCTTCCCCTGCCAGGAAAAGTAGGCATGTGAAATTTACCTGGGCTCAGCTGTCTGGGCTGGTGGAAGAACAGTTTACCACTGCAGTGGTACCACAGCCTGATCCTTGAGTATTCTCAGCTCCTGGCTCCGTAGTGTTTGGATGTTGCTTATGTGCACAGTGCTGTTTGCTCCTATTTAGCCCTCCAAGGATAAAATCGGTGTTAAGTAGGCCTATTGGTAGTTATTTTGTTGCAACCTCACAGAAACATTTTTATATACTGGAATATGGAGGGGTCCTCCTATGAACTGTCATCATTATTGTATGGAAATTCCAATAATCAGTTTGTTATTTATTATTAATAAATACAGTCTTACATTTAAGTGATAATGGCACAAATGGGTTGGAAATAAAGATCAGTAGTGTATGTTTCTAGCACATTTCAGGCTTTAGCTACCCTTCCCTTTTGAGGGTGGCAGCAGTGGTGATGATACTGCACAAAAAATGTCATGTCAAGGTGTTATTCCATCTTAGTGCTGACCCAAAGTGTTGGTTGAGGCTGGAGCAGTGGGCTGGGGAGGTAAGGAAAAGCTCTGACTCTTTCCCAGGTAACCTGTCTCTGTTGCCTTGTTGCAGGTCACACCACATCCACCTCCAGATGCTCCAAAATTCCGAATACCAAATCCCCCTGGTCACGGCAGAAGGAGAAGAAGCCCTCTGAGGTACGTGGGCTTTTAGGCTTTTCCCAAAGGAGAGTTTTCCCATGAGACTGCACTTGCCCAGATGTGGCAACCAGCATGCCCATGGCTTCTGTGGGCAGTGGGTGCCAGGACAAGGTATCCCCGAAAAGGCAGAGCCACAACTCCCAACAGCTGTGTCAGCCCCAGCTCCCCTGGGGAGGGAGCTGATGGGGACACACAGTGAGCGTCTCTGGTGAAGGGTGGGGGTCCTTGTGCCCAAAACCACTGGGGTCCTTGTGCCCACTCCATCCCCAATGAGGCATGTAAAGAGAAATTAAGTTTGGTAGGACTGGGAGGTCCTACCTCCTGGGAGGAGTGTTGGGGTGTCTGCATTCCTGGTTTGGGTGCCCTCCTGGGTGCCCTTTTATTAATGGCACAGGTCACAGCACTGATGGCAGGGGAGGGTGATGTGGAGACTCCTCCCCATGACAAGTGGGAGGCGTGGAGAGCTGTGAAATGAGAGCACAGCTGAGTTGCAGGTTGTGCTGTGTTGGTTTCCCCCTGTCACAGGGCTCAAGGACAGAGCTGAGGCCATCAGTGTCTGACCTTGCTGCAGGGTTTCCCCTCGCTGGTATGGGCAGTGCTGCCATTCTGGGGTCACTGCCCAGGTTCACCTGCTGGCTCTGTAGTGCAGGGTCTGGGCCTTGGGTGGGAGGAGCTGTTTGTCCTCAGGACTGTTGGAAGGGGTGGTGCTGTGTCCTGTTTTCCTTTTGTGCCTCGGATACATTTCCACTAGCCATGGAAACTATACCAGGCATGAGCTGCTGTTGTAGCAACCGCAGTGTTTGGCAGTGGTCATCTTCATTTCAGCAGCAGCGTGAGCAAAGCCAGAGGGACATTGTTCTCACATTCCCTTCCCTCTGGACTGGGGTCTGGAGTCAAACAGTGCTAAGTTTAGCAGCAGATGAACCTGGCATGGCTCATGTGAACTCCCCATTTCACCTCTTCTGACGCTGTGGCCTGGTGAGCACAAACCTCTGCAACATCCTCCTTTTGCATCAAGCTGAGTAGAGATTTTGAGGTTTTCCTGTGGTCACTGCCTGAATTACAGCTGCACTTGGTTCTTACTGCTCTGATAGGTTTACATTGAAATATCTGTGTTGGCAAAGGACACAGACTGAAAGAGTCGAAGTTATTTGTGCCTTGGGTAAAGAGAGGGACTGGAAAGCTGTTACTACCAGCTGAGTTAGTTGGAAATACTCCAGAGAGCAAGAACCAGGGGTGCAGATGTCACTGGCTGCTAACAAGACTGTTGGAAAATTGAACATTAGCACTGGTAATGTTGGGTTTTGGTTATAGATGTATCTCTCAGTGTGGGTGTGGGGGAGTTTTCTGTGAGCTGAATCCTCGTTTGGAAAGTGAAGCATTTGGGGCATCTCCTCCTCCTGTTACCCCTGTCTGAAATAACTGCCCATCCCTGTGCCTGAGGTGTCCATAAAGGCCTTGGGTGAGCCCTTGAGGTGCTGTCAGGAGTCCCTGCCACAGAGATGCCTCATGTTAGATATGAGAAGATGTGACTCATGTCACAGCAGTGTCATAGGTGCCACCCTGCTGCTGCCCAGTAAAATACTTCTCCAAGAGTTGGGATGTCTTTCTGCCTCACTGGTGCAGACGCATTTTTCTCTTTAATATGAGATAGTTTAATCAGCCATCTAGGATTTTACCTGGCTGCTGCTGAATATAAGTCCAAGATTCCAGGTGAAAATGCTTCTGGGCTTGATGAAGTGTGGTAAGAGCTGGATCTAAGTTGCTGCTCTACAACAGCTAGAGTGAAAATGAGATATTAGTCCATGGCACCTGGGGAGACATCAGATGCCTGCAGAGGGCTCCTCCCTCTGCTTACTGCTCCATTATCCCCTGAGGAGGGCTCTCAGTGAAATGTAGCTGTGGAACAGATAAAGTGGAGCAAAAGCTGAACAGTGCCCAGCTTAGCAACAGTTGGGACAGAAAGTGAACCTCTGTGGCTTATGTGAACTGAGACTCTAGGGGAATTTGGGGAGGCCATGTGTGATTACTCAAGCTGGAGTTTGGCCAGGATGCTCAGGGTGACAAACCATCTTTTACAAAAGCTTGGTGGGCACACAAGCAGATGCAGCAGTGCAGATCTCAGCTGTGCTCCCCTCACTGTGCATTGCCCCTGCACTTGCTGGTGTCTAGGTCTGCTGGAAATTAGCACCAGCTGAAACTCAGGGGTCAGGAGATTGTTGGAGGTTGGATAGAGTATCACCCCAATATTTGCAGCAGTGCAGGGAGATGGTTTGGAGATCACTCCAGTATGAATTTCCTCTCCAACAGCATCTTCTAAACTTTTCCATGAGTGACCCAACTTCTGCTCTTCCTGTGAACACCCAACTGGTCCAAACACTGTGGGGTTTGGCACATCCTCCCAGGAGCATTGGGGGATTTCAGACATGGACTGTGACAGGCATCATGTCCTGTTGGAGCAAGTACTGAGAAATGTAAAACACAAACTACACCGCTATCAAACTACTTCACATGAAATAGTGAATCACCTTTTCTTTTGTCCATCCTGCTGAGGATGGATGTTGATCTCATCATCACTGACAGATGGAAACCACAGGAGAATAATAGGGAGAGCAGAATGAATGCATTAGCAGATATTGAACCCCCAGCCATTTTGGGTCTGGACACATCTTTTCAAACCATAGCTCAAACTCCAGGTTTGCACATTGTAGCTTTTATCAAGAGCTGCAGTGGGTGCAGGCGTGTCCTGAGGGATGGCCATGCTGGAGGATGGGCTGTGGAAATGGCATTCGTGTGTGTGGACCCACCAACCTGTCCTGCCCTTCTCCAAGTCATGTCCCCATTTCTCTGGGAGCTGCTGTCCCAGAGACACAGACATTC
The DNA here is from genome assembly GCA_013400635.1 of Hypocryptadius cinnamomeus. NCBI lineage: Eukaryota > Metazoa > Chordata > Aves > Passeriformes > Zosteropidae > Hypocryptadius > Hypocryptadius cinnamomeus. The sequence goes on from VYZP01044528.1 coordinate 46,748, forward strand.
CTCCTGACAACCCGGGTAGGAGATAAAAAAATCGAAAACATTAGTGTTACATAGTTATTAGTCAGGTCAGGGGGTGATGTTTATTATGAAAGACTCTGTGAGAAGGGATTAACTATACACATTAAAAACCATCGGATACAAGGCATCTGGAAAAACAAGCTTCTTAACATGGAAAAGTACTGAGCTGTTTGTAAACATCCGCAAAGGGGCCATTGCCAGGGAGGGTGATTATATTTATCTGTGCCTGTCACGGGGCTCTGCCCGGGCTCTTTCCTGACTGTCCCAGGCACCAGGCCTCTCTCTTGGCTCTCTCCCTCGCAGAGGTGACAGTTGTCCTTCCCTGCCCCTTGCCTGGGCAGCAGAGCCTTCAAGGCTAGAACTTGATGCTGATGGTGCCCTGGGCATGGCTGTGCTGCACTGCTCTGCCTGAAGGCAGAGGATGAACGTGGGCAGCTGCCAACAGCTTCTTGCATCTGCAGTGATAGCAGTACCAATCTGGTGATTTTAATTAATCTCATTAGTGCTCGTTTGTCTATTAACTTGTCTGCAAATGGAGCGTGGTGGCTGGTACCCATCTCCCCGGGTTCCTGCAAGGAGCTGCTGGTGATGCTCCCCACCCTGAGAGCTGGAAGGAGGGGATGCTCGCTCAGGTTATCCCTGCCATGGATCTGAATCTGCAGCAGGGAGTAACACATGCCTGAAGCACGGATTTCTGCTTCTGTTACGGCACATCAGTGCAATCCTGCCCCCGGCTGTAGAGCTGCTGGGGATGTGAGCACGAGCCTCGCTGGTTTGACTGCAGTCTTCAAGCCTCTCTCCTGTTCCTGACAGGGAACAGTTGTCAGTGTCTAAGGAGAGAATCTAAGAACAAGGCAAGTGTGTAATGATAGTCTCTGGTTCTATCTGCCAGCTCCCAGCCATCAGCAGCCCAGGGACTCCCTCGGATGCTGCCTCTGAGTCACTGCCTTAGCTGCTGTGTTAGTCATTACCTCCAGAGCTATTTGAGACCCACAGTGCTCACCTGCACTGCTGGAATATATTTTGAAGGGACAAAAGCCTGCTTTTTTTGTGCAGAACACCTGCTTGCCAGCCCTCCAGCCGTCCTTTCTCAGCTAAAGAGCCCTGTGCAGTCTGGGCTCTGCTGTGCAGGTGCTGCTCATCCCACCGGACATCCTCGCTGCCCTTCTCCCTCACTCCAGACCTTCAGGAGGAGAGGGGACTGCAGCTGCAGGCAGGGCTCAGGATGAAGGGGAAACCACAAATTTATACAATTTACATTATTTTCTGCTTGCCTTGTTTAGATATTACTTCCGTGTTTTGAAAGGCGCCTTTTTATATCTCTTTACAAGGATTTAACTCTTTTCCCTTCTAAAAAGTAATTCTTACTGCATTGGATCATGTTGTTTTTGCTCCTGCATTAGGTATATAATGACCCAGTGCAATGTGAATTTAGTTCCTGTACTCTCCTGTGCTTGGAGAAGAGCCTTAATGGATGTGGCCAAGCAAGACTGGACATGCTTTTATGGGGCTGGATGGAGAGAAAAATCCCTCTCTGTTGAAAGGTTTGACTGCAGTTTGGCTTTGTCAGTTTTCCCTTGCCAGTATGGGGATAACAGATTAAAACCATTGTCTTCTGAATGCTGAGAAGGGCTGGACAAAAATGCTTCTTGTTCCTATTTTGAGTTCTGTTGTTCATTGAATCTTTAACATACAGCATTTCAAGAGGAAACAAGACTAGATGAAGAGAGAGGAGGCTGGCTCCCCAAATGGACATGGGATTTCAGGATTTCTTCCCCCACAGGCAGATAATATCTCCTTGCAAACACACTCCTGGCATTGCCACATTTCAAAACCTTGCTACCGAGTATCAACTCTCTTCTCATTTTGGAAAGTGTTGGAAAAATGTGATAGAACAGCAGGGATGTAGGACTGCGAGGTCCAGAGGGGAGTAGGGTGGGGCAGCCAGGGCTGCACCGACAGAGGTGCCATCTCGAGCTGATATCAAGACAGTTTGTACAACCAAAACCTATTCTCAGGGCTCCCATTGTTCCCGTTGTTTTCTCTTTCTCTAAAAATCCTTGTGACTCATGAGCTATAACAAACAATTTTATGCTTGAGAGAGTGAAGGGCTAAGAGAGCTGGCTGGCAGTGAGGAGAGAGTCCTGCTCATGAGGCAGCTGGAGACTTCCCTGGTCCCAGTGTGGATGGAGGAAGGTGTTTGTGGCTGGGGGTATGCAGGAGTCAGCTGCCGGGACTGCAGTCAGGGAGGGAAAAAAGAGTGTTGAGCCAGAGCCTGAAGAAAACGTGTTATCTCAATGTCAGGAAGCAGTCCCACACCCTGCCTGCAGTGACCTGCTGCTGCCCCTGCTTGGGAGCAGCACTTGGAGCACCCACCACCCCTGCTTGCTGTGGAGGGGTCGTCACTGTGAGATACCACATGGCTGCTGTGGGTGTGAGGGCACCAGGGAGGATTACAGTTCTGCTGGGTGATGGAGGGAGTGAATTCAGAGGTGAGATCTCGGATGCAGGCTGTGACCATCCCTTCTCACCTCACCCTAGTGAGCGCTGTGTTTTCTGCACTCACTTCATTTTGGGCTCCTCTTCTCTTACATTGTGTACCACTGCTTTGGAGAGAGTTCTTTTTGCTAAAACTTTTTAGGGACAGAGATTTTATTGCATATTAAAAGAATGGCATCCCATCCTGGGATTTGAAGGAGGAGGGACTGAGCTTATTCCTCTGCCCCAAGAGCAAGGTCTGAAAGCTCCGAAGTCAGCTGGGTGCAGATGCAGGGGAAAATGTGTAACAGAATTCCTGCCAGCTCAGGAAGCCTGGTGTGCAGGGACCCAGCCTGCTGGAGCCCATCTGTGCTGGGCTGAGCTGCCTGGTCCCTCTGGAGCTGTTTTCTCCTGGGCTGGCTTGCAGCAGGCGCCTGGAGCCGAGTAGCCGTGCCGGGGGATGCCGAGGCCGTGCCGGGCGCGCTCGGCTGCGCCGGATCCGGCACAGCAGTCCCCGGGCTGGCTGCTGCTTTAAAAGCTAATTAAACCCAGTGCTAGACGAGTGTTTCTTTTCATTTCGATTTAAAGCCCAAACCAGATCCGGCTCTTTGGCTCTCGCCCAGGAGCTGGTTTCGTACGAGAGGAAAGTCGTTCCTGCGGGATCAGAGTTTGGTGTTTTCGGGTGGGTTGTTGGGGGCAAAGGGGATGTTTGGCAGGCTCAGACCTACAGTCACTGGAAAAGCCAAGTCCTTGACAGAGCACATGGAGTGGGAGCTGAATGGCAGGGAGATTACTGGCCACTTCATTAAGAGGGGTTTGTGAGTGAATCACAGAGCCTAGAAATTGATGTGAGAATTGGATGGAAAGGTGGTGGAGAGGCTCTCAGAGGGGCTGGATGGTGATGGGGCAGGGGCAGAGAAGGAGGAGAGTGCTGGAAAGCAGCACAGCCTGGGAGTCCTTAGCTAAGGGAGGGATGGGGAGCAGCATTTCTGATGCCTCATGGCATGTCCATCGTCCTTCCTGTTGTGGTGAGGCACTGTGGGCCTTGGCATCTCCCAGGGGTACATGTTTTTCTCTGAGGTTGTCCAGCTGTTGGACAAATTGATGCTGGTCCATGGAGAGCTCCCAGAGGTGCCTCACAGGTGTCACAGGGCACAGGGAGAGGCTGCAGGGCTGTGTCCAGTGGGAGAGGCAGCAGATCCTCACCAAGGTGGAGCAGCTGATGTAAAAGGTGCCAGGGGCTCAAGGAGGAGCCAAATCCAAGCCCTGCCTTGCAGGTTTCTGCCATACCTGGAGGAACATCCAATGCCAGGCTGGATTCAAGTGATACATTGGGATGGGAACATCAGAGGATGTTACATTTAATTAGCTCAGGGTTTGTTTGGGGTTTTTTTTTTGAGATAAAAGCAACACAGCTTTTGCTTCAAAATAGCAAATTACGGAAATGACAAAAGTACTGATGTATTGTTGGGGAGCACCATGGCTATGGTGTCCCAGTGACTTCTCATGTTACTGGACTGCCAGGACTGGCTCTACTGGTGTGTCAGGCCAACACCACAGACTGGTGGGCTGCAAGGATGGGGAGGTCCTAGGGGTAGTCCAGGCTTGCCTGGCCTGTGGGGTACAGGGGAGATTAAGGTTTTCCCCACCTTCCTTTTTTTGCCTGGAGTCTGAGGCTGCACAATCACACCGACCTGGTGTGGACTCCATGTCCATTTCTTTTGGAAATATGAAGGAGAAAATATCTTGGGATTTTGAAATTTCATGTTCTTTTTCCCTGTCTTTAAAACTGACAGTAACAAAGGGAGAGGCTGGCCCTGGGCACTGGTGTGATGCATCTCTGAGCATCACTAAACCTCCATGAGGTTCTTGAGCAAGCAGAGGTAATAAAGGAACATCTTGGTTTGGCCTTTCCCACTGCTAGCAGATCGATAGGCAATAACTGAGATCCCATTCAGGGCTGAAAGGGAAGGACAGAGCCTGGCCAGTGCTGTGGTGGTGGCGGGGGGAGCGGGTGCAGGGCAGCAGACAATCTGTCAGCTCCCACGGCCGGGGAGAAACAGTAAACACTCCTATTGAGGGAAAATTGCTTGTTTTCTGGTACCCAACTTTCTCTTCATCGCCAGGTCCTCGGTTCATCAGTGCCCAATTTATCCTTTATTTGGTTTTCATAAATAATTCAGAAGAGTTTGAGTAGAATAATTGAGTCTTTTCCCAACCCTAATCCCAGACAATTCAAAACAAAAAGACATTTAGATTACAATTTGAGCGTATTAGCTGTTGGGAGATTTCCAGACAACTGATCTGCTTTCCTTTACAATTTCTGTGCTGTTCTATCATTTCTAAAGTGTTCTGCTTTGATAGTTAATAATTTGAGCATATCCAGTTCTTCATGAAAAGACAGAGGCGTCGCTGTGATAAAGTGCGGGCGCGCGTGCTGCCGTCGGATGGGTGAGCTTATCTGTTTTCCAAGAAGGACTAAATAAATGAAGTAGTGAGATTGCAAATCCAGCCTGCGATGTGCCTTATCTTCAGGGAAATAGATACAATCATGCTTATTTGGCTTAAAATTAAAACCAAGCTTCTCTTCTGGTGTGAGCTGAAAGGCCAGAAGGGATGAATTTGGGAAGACTTAATGCAGGAAACCACGGGCTTGGGATCTGCACCATGCAGAGGGGAGAAATTATACCAAGGGCTGGTCCCATTGCTGTGCAGGCTCCTCCATCTCCCTCTTCATCAGTAGGACGAGGATGGTGGGCCAGGATTTTGACACTGGATGCCCTGGTGTTACCTGAAGAGACAGGGCTTGTCACCTCACTGCTGTCACATGGTGCTGACCTAGCAAAAGAAAATGGTGATTTTTTTGCTTGGGGTAAGGGTCTGGGAAGGCCACAGCTGCTGTGGGTGCCCAGAGGCCTCAAGGCAGGGTAATGATATGGCTGGACCCTCCCAATGGTTGGACTGCAAGGGGCAGTCCCATGGTCTCCGCTGCTCTGGAGCTGGCTGCTGGGTCTGTGCACTGAGGTGGAAGCAGGAGCATGCTGCCATCCTGCCCTGCTCTGCCAGCACTGCCCTGAGCAGCTTCCTGGCAGAATTGGGTGTATTTGCCTGCATGAAAGAAGAATGCAATCCTCCTGCACCCCACAGCATCAAAGGAGGTGTCCTCAGGAGGCACCTGAGCTGGCACTGAGGGAGGAGGGTACTCACATGTCAGCAGGATCCAGTCCAGGTCATTCAGAAAAGCTTTTGGGTGCCCTGCACCTTTGGAACCATTCCTGCTTGTCCTTGCCCACAAATCCCTAGGGCACGTGTCTTCAAACCAGTATTTTCTGTAATAGTATTGTGCTGTTGCCAGGGGAAGGTTAGATTGAATATTAGGAAGAAGTTTTTCCCTGAAAGGGTGGTTAAGCACTGCCACACTCTGCCCAGGGCAGTGGTGGAATCACCATCCCTGGAGGGAATTAAAAAGACATGTGGATGTGGCTCCTGGGGACATGGTTTAGTGCTGAGCTTGGCAGTGCTGGGTTGACAGTTGGACTTGATGATCTTGTAGGGCTTTTCCAGCTTTAATGATTCTGTGCTTCAGTGATTGTATGGTGCTGGTGGCCAGAGCAGGGAGGTGGCACTGACCCCCATGGTGGCCTCAGCCCCGTGTGGTTCAGGCACAGGGGAGCATCTCATCCACCCAAGCCAAGAGCTCTGAGGCATGAGGGATTACTCAGGTTTGTGTTGTCCTCACTGCAGCTGGGCACTGAAACTGGATTAAGGAGATGTTGTTGACCCAGGCTGTGACCTGTCAGCACAGGGCTGACAAGAGCAGGGTGTATTTCTACCCTTTGTTTTAGAAAACACTCTACAGTGGGATTCCTGCACTTGTTTGGATCACAGACACACACTGCTGGAGGGACTGTGATATCTCACATATCCCTTCTCATGTTTGATTAATGCCTCTCTTAATATTTTTTTAATTTCCCACACTAGCAGTATGTTAAAAGGTTACTGTGGTGTTTGTGACCATGTGTTTGTAACACACGGAGGCTTAAAGGACCCTGATCTTTCCCAAACTGAGCTGACTGTAATATATAGGCTGTTAATTATGTTTGTTGAAGGGTGTGCCAAGACTGTGTCTGACCAGCTCAAATCAGGTTTATATGGACATAGTTAAAAATGTCTCCAAACAGCTGCATCAGGAGGAGAGTACCAGCGAAATTCAGAGGTCCCAACATAGCAAAGGTTGTTTATATATTGTATTTAACTCTAATTGGGTTAGCAGCTGAGGCTCTGAGGATTAAACAAACTGACCTAAATACTGGTCTCAGTGGTCTTACTTAATGTCTAGTTTCCTGCATTTCAGTCGATTTGGGTTCCCATATACTCTCCAAAGTGTGTTATCTTTGTGTCAAAAAATGTAAAACTATACTATATTATTTCTTCTGATTCTGACAAAGCAATTCTCATTTGGAGAACAGACTGTGAAGAGATTAAAGGATATCCAAAGAAAACACCTGATCCATCCCAGCCTTGTGGAAGGAATGCAGAAGTAGCAGGGATGGAGTGAGATGGTGTCCAGGCAGGATTGCTGGCACTGGCAGTTATTATTCCAGCTAATAGCAGATGGTAGAGAGGAGAAATCATCCATTTTCATTTACAATTTATTTTTGTGCTGCAAGAGGCAGGATTGCTCGAGTCATTCTGTCAGGCAGCCCTCTGGAAGGAAAACCTTACTTACCGTGAGGGATATTTTTAGAATGAGTTTTTCATCCTTGTATATTGGGAGAAGATGCTGCAGGGCCACGAGTGAGATGGAGAATGAGCCCATTCACTGACTGAAGGACTGGAGGATTTTCCTACAGGAGGGGACCAGTGTTGGTTTCACATGGGGCTTATTGAGTCAGGAAAAATCTGTGTTTGTGGATATGTAAGCAGCACCTAGATCACATTTTAGCTGGATAATTTCTGTCTTAAGCTTTTGTCTGTCCCTGTTCAGGACAATGAGGTAATGTGATGGAGACATGAAGGTGCTTGGGGCAGTGAGGTGACCGGAAGGGGACACAAAGGTGCTCAGGATGGTGAAGTGACGTGAGGAGGATATGAAGGTGCTTGGGACAAAGTGGCTCTGTGTTTCCCACCTCTTCATTCAAGACAAGAACATTTTCTTGTGGCCTGTGAAGGCCAAATATGGAGAAGCCCAGTTGCTGTACATCCCTTGGCATTTGGAGTGGATTTGTGTGGTTGTGCTGAAACCATCAATCCCCTAAGATAAAGCAGCCTATTTCTTCAGTTAAAAACTAATTTTTGGTCTGCATCTTGTCCAAGCTCACACCCTGTGGCTGGATTTCCTGACTGCCCAGTATGGGGGACCTTGAAGGGGTTGCGGCTGCAGGGCTTGGGCTCTTGGCACTGCCTGGCTGGAGGGGAGTCCCTGCTGTTGCCATGTTCTCCTGCCCAAAACTTGCCCTGCAGGGGCTCAATTAGACACCCTGAAGCCACTCAGTTGGTGATGCAGACACCCCCTGTGCTGCCCCTTGGGGGCAGTTTCCCAAGGACACCCTCCCTGGGCACATGTGCCCCCAGCCTGTGCTGGACTCTGCTCTCAGGCTGGGCTTTTTCCCGGTGCAGGTTTTCCGGACGGATCTGATAACAGCCATGAAGATCCCTGACTCCTTCCAGCTGAGTCCTGACGAGTACTACGTTCTGGCTGATCCTTGGAGGCAGGAGTGGGAGAAGGGTGTCCAGGTGCCAGCAAGTGCCGAGGCCATCCCTGAACCTGTGGTCAGGTAAGTCAGCAGGGTCTCCTCCATCTGCTTCTGTCCACGGGGAACCTGCTCGTGGTTGGGGACCTGGTCCTCTGCCTGGTCCTCTCTGTGGGGTTCCCTCTGCCTTGGTGGGGTGCACACCATGTGGGGGAGCACATAGAGGTGATGCTCGGGATCCTGGCCTTGCACAGGGATGCACAGGGACCTCCCACCACATCCTGAAAAGTCCCTCTCGTGCGCGTGGCTTTTTTTGGGCAGTGGCCAGCTGGGACTGCTCCTCGTTTGCTCTTGGTCAGGAAATTTTAAAAAAGATCTGATAAAATCGAAGGAACAATAAAAAAATAACAACAGAAAACCACGCAGAATGCCAGCCTCTGCCTGGCTGCTTGATGCTTCTCTGTCTAGGAGCACGTGGTTGTACTGCTGGTATTTCACGGCAGGGGAGCAGGAGTTGGCCCTTAAATTAAAAACTTCCCTCTTTACCATGTTTGTGCAGATTGGAGACGTGCTGGGCATGCTGAGATTCAGGGCTTGGGAAAAGGAGCCCAGCAAACACAGAACATCTCCAAAGACCTTGTAGAGAAGACGTCTGTCAGCAGAGATCGGGGGCTCATTAGCTATTTTAAAATAGGGAACTGAGTTTTAAAATAGACACTTAAACAGCTGCTCAGGCGAGAAGGAAACATGGGGGAGCTGCTACTCCCTTGACATGTGCAGGGGATTATCCCAGGGCAGTGGCCAAAGCTGTGGGGGAAAGGTTGGTGCTGCCAGTGGGGGGAATGGAGAAGGCTGGGAAGGGACCCCAGAACTTGCAGGGTTGGATCTGAAAACTTGCAGGATCAGACCCAGAACTCCCCACGGGGTTTACAGGAGTTTTGCATCTCTGGTGTGTTCCCTTTGTGACGTGTGACACCGTGTGTGCATCCTGCAGAAACACTCGTGCAGCGTCATGCCAGGGTGATGCTGGGGCTGCTCATGGGAGTGGGGTGGCTGCTGGGGGATGTGTTTTGCCAAGGGATTTGGGCACAGAGCAAAGGCTGGTGGAGGCTCCGCTTGTCCCACAGCAACAGCAGCTGCTGCTGCTGCAGCTGCCGACCCCGCTTCTGAAATAAACTTTTGTGTACGCTCCCCTTCCTCCCCTGGGGAAAACAGAGAAAGAAATGAAACTTTAATGAGTCTGAACACATCAAAAGGGAAGTTGTAAAGGGGGCTGTTGAGTTGATTTAATCCTTTGGAAAAAAAAAAAAAAGCAACCAAAAAAAAGGGAAGGGGGGGAAAAAAAAAGCCTCTGTGTGAAATATCTTTTTTTAGTTGTCTTTGATAGCTAACCGCAGTCTGGCCTCGCCAGTGCTCTGCTTCCCAGCTGAGGGCTCGTGCTGGGGCTATTTCCAGCTGAAAAGTGATAGCTTGGCACTGCCTGGGCTGGCAGTGCCCATGTAGAGCCAGGAGTGCTGCTTCCCAGCAGTGGCATTTGGCATCCTTCTGGGTGCAGGACAGGCTGGAAATGCGCCTCTCTTCTTCTCTCCAAGCCCTTGGATTTGGGGGTCCTGGAGCAGCTCTGCTGCATGTTTTCATGCATGGTTATTCCTAGAGCGATGCCTGGAACAGATCATTCCCTCCCAGGTCCCCATCCCACTCTGTCCTGCTCTGGCACTCCCAGCACCATGATGGTGGTGGTGGTGTCCCCCTTTGGTTTCTGGAGGGGACATCCTGGTGCTGCCCACTCACCTTGAGTGTGAAGTTTCACTTCCAGTGTCAGTTTCTCTTCCAGTGTTATCCTCTGAAGAATTTCCTAGTTCTTGGGATTATTTTGCTTGTTTGATTATTCTCAAAATTGGCACTTTTCCATAATCCTTGAGGAATTGCCTCCTGAAATAGTTCCAGCTCTTTCTTCAGTACCTCAATATTGTTTTGAGTTCAAGCCTTGCTCCACAAAGAGTTTGTTTTATTTTTAAAGCAACAGATTTTAGAAAGAAATTCTTCCCTGTGAGGGTGGTGGGGTGCTGGCACAGGTTGCCCAGAGAAGCTGTGGCTGCATCTCTGGAAGAATGGCCAGGCTAGACAGGGCTTTGAGCAACCTGGTCTAGTGGAAGGTGTCCCTACCCATAGCAGGGTATTGCAACTAGATGACCCCTTCAAAGTCCTTTGTAAATCTGTGATTCTGAAATCTGACCAATTCTCTGTGACCTCTCAGATACTCATTGCTGACTCCATCACTCCCAACTAATCCCAGGTGGATTTCTGTAGCCTCTCTAGTTTGTGTCACACCCTGCTCATCCCAGGCTGCTCCTGGACTGCTTGGAGATTGTGCTGCTTGCCCACAGCTTCAGCTTCCTGTTCTTTCTTCTCCTCTTGCTGTGTCTTGCACTGTGTCTCAGTTGCCTGAAGCTCTCTTTGCTGGCTGGACAGCAAGCACGGCCTGGAGGGCTTTGTCCTCAGATAGATTCCTGTTTGGGATATTTTGCCTTCCCCAATGTGATAGGAGTGAAATGAAGAGCTCATTTTACAGCAGTGTTAATGGTTGCACCTGGTTTGTAGCCATGATGCACTCCCAGGGGGACAGGCAGTGACACTGCCAGATTTTTTTTTAATCAGGACAGAATGCACGCCAGAAGGCATAGCAGAGGTGGTGTGCTTCTGCTGAGCAGCTCTCCCTCCCAAAGCATCCCTGCCCTCAAGGTTTTCCCACTTGGGCCACTAATGTGAGAATGGGAGGTGGAAAGGGCAGTGTTGGACTGCCAGGGACAGTGCAGACTGCAGTAATTTTGCTATCTCCAGGGTTAGACAACTCCTTCTTGCATCTTGCCCTGTTTTGGAGAAATGTCAAATATTTTTTCACAAGAGATGACTCTATTTCATCTCCCTTAAAATAGCAGCCTTAAAAGGCCTTACAACTCCATCTACCTCCCCTGTTTAATTGCTCTAATTCACCCCAGTCTCCCTCCCAGGAGCAGTCACCTTGCTGGTCCTGCCTGAGCTGCTGCTTTTGCCCCCCACCCTGTGGCTGCTGCCCCACAGCCTCAGCATTACTGTCCTCCTTTGCTTCCAAATTTTCCTTTTTCCCTACTCAAAAAATTTCATCTAAACCAAACATCCTCTCTGTGTTGGGTATGGACAATCCAAACACCTTTAATCTGCTGAAAATACTCCCAGCATTGATGGTTTTTGTGGACTGGAAATGTGGATCCCAGCGGCTGATGCTCTTCCTCGCTGTCAGCGCTCTGCTTTCCCCCATCTCAGAGGTGTAACAGAGCATCCTGCCCTTAGGGGGGGATGCCTGTGCTAATCCAGTCCTGATGTTGTCACTTCTGACAGCCACTTCCATGTGAAACTCCTAGAGGGAGGTGGGGAGGCTGGAGAGAGGACACTGGAGTCCCTGGAGCTGGTGAGCAGACAAGCACTGCCTGCAAAATAATAGCCAGCCCATGGTGCTGCTGCTCAGGAGTTGGTTCCTGAGCCATGGGCAGCCAGCAGATTGTGCTGTGGGGCGTGTGGGAGCTGCTTCCTGCTCCAGAGATGGAGCTCGTTGTCTGAAAGGTGCTGTGAGTTGGAGCAGAGATGGAGCTCGTTGTCAGAAAGGTGCTGTGCACGGAGCAGAGATGGAGCTCGTTGTCTGAAAGGTGCTGTGAGTGGAGCAGAGATGGAGCTCGTTGTCAGAAAGGTGCTGTGAGTGGAGCAGAGATGGAGCTCATTGTCAGAAAGGTGCTGTGAGTGGAGCAGAGATGGAGCTCATTGTCAGAAAGGTGCTGTGAGTGGAGCAGAGATGGAGCTCATTGTCAGAAAGGTGCTGTGAGTGGAGCAGAGATGGAGCTCATTGTCAGAAAGGTGCTGTGAGTGGAGCAGAGATGGAGCTCATTGTCAGAAAGGTGCTGTGAGTGGAGCAGAGATGGAGCTCATTGTCAGAAAGGTGCTGTGAGTGGAGCAGAGATGGAGCTCATTGTCAGAAAGGTGCTGTGAGTGGAGCAGAGATGGAGCTCATTGTCAGAAAGGTGCTGTGAGTGGAGCAGAGATGGAGCTCATTGTCAGAAAGGTGCTGTGAGTGGAGCAGAGATGGAGCTCATTGTCAGAAAGGTGCTGTGAGTGGAGCAGAGATGGAGCTCATTGTCAGAAAGGTGCTGTGAGTGGAGCAGAGATGGAGCTCATTGTCAGAAAGGTGCTGTGAGTGGAGCAGAGATGGAGCTCATTGTCAGAAAGGTGCTGTGAGTGGAGCAGAGATGGAGCTCATTGTCAGAAAGGTGCTGTGAGTGGAGCAGAGATGGAGCTCATTGTCAGCAAGGTGCTGTGAGTGGAGCAGAGATGGAGCTCATTGTCAGCAAGGTGCTGTGAATGGAGCAGAGATGGAGCTCATTGTCAGAAAGGTGCTGTGAGTGGAGCAGAGATGGAGCTTGTTGTCAGAAAGGTGCTGCAGCCACTGCTGCTCTTTTCATCTCCCGTTTGGCTGCTTGGAAACTGGCTCTAGGTTTTGTGCCTCCAAAGCTGAAAATGAGGTTTTTAAAACATTTTGTTTTACTGGAGCTGTAAAATGTCAAAAGCTGGGGTAGAGGCAGAAAGCAAGAGCTGTATTTTAAGGAATGCTTTCCCCAGAAAGCAGCTGTCTCAAAATGCTTCCATTAAGAGCCACCTTAAACTCGAGGGTCCTTTCTAGGTTAGCACAAATTGCAGTGCAGTTGTGAGGAAAGCAGGGAAGGAAGAGGTGCAGCATATCTTGGCTTGTTGTCCCAGGAGGATGCTGCTGGCAGCCACCTGGATGCCAGGGTCATCAGGGGCAGCACAGGAGATCAGCTGTTTCCTCTCCACAATCACTTCTGGCTCACGGCTATTCAAAAGGGTTTTATTTGAACCTGAGGATTTTATTGGCCTGAGAATTGCCCCGAGCTTGAAGGGCTCCCTTGTGGAGATAAAAGCCACTTCCAATCAGATGGGAGCTATCAGAGGAGTGAGTAGTCAGGGCAGCTTTCCCTTCCAACAGGCAGGCTGGCATCCTCTGCCCTTGTGTCTCCTGGTCATCCACCTGCACTGTGGGTGATGGTGACGCTGCATCCCTGTGGTACCGTGTGTTCCACCTCTGCTAGAGCCCACAGTGGAAGGATCTCCACTGGCTTTCTTGGACCAGAGCTGAGCCTTACAGACCCTGTGTGAACTCTGCAGTTATTTTACAGTTGTGTAAACAGAGACACAGAGATTTCCAGCATGAGGAGATCCAGATGCAAGGTCCCAGTCTGCTGTGGGGTGCAGTTGGGTGTTGGAGGCAAAGTTGGCTCATCTTAGTACAGCTTCTGGATTAAACAAGGTAAAGTAAAATTAAGAGTTATCAGCAGTTTGGGAGCATCAGGGCTTTGGGTACCTTTCCTGTTGTAAATGGGAAGATGTTTCAGATGAGTTTGATGATGTATTCTCAGAGTCACACCATAATAAACCCCAAAGGACATGGACTTTGCTGGTTGATATGGGTGCTCGTAGGAGGCTGTGAAGCCATTTTTGAGCAGTGGATGAGCCAGGGACCTGGGCTTGTCCCTTCCTACTGGTGGCGATGCTGGCAGCGTGTTGAGCTTGCACAGCGGAGCATCACTTCGTAAAGCAGCGGCACCTATGTGGGATTTTATGCACCTGTGCAGGTTTTATTTCCTCCTTTATTTAATGATTTAATGTTCTTGGCATGTGGTTCCTTCCCCAGGCTGACAGGGATGCAAGCAGGATCTCAAGGTGGCTCTTGGATCTCGCATTAAGCCACATTAGTATGTGCTGTAGATTCTGTTTCCTGTGAATTTGCACACAGCGGGAGGACGAGCAGGAAGGCTGCTTCTTGCTGGCAGGCTTCCCAGATATTCTTGGCATTGCAGATCTATACTTGCATCGTCGCTGTGGCCCTGTTTTAACAGAAAACAGAAAGTGCTGTGGTAACAGGAAGGCACAACCCCGGCGATACCAGCTCGGCGATGGCGGCGGCACGGCGCAAACGCCGCCTGCCGTGTCGGCACGGCGGCTGTGTCCTTGTCCTGTCCTCCTCCCTCAGTCCCCTCTGCCCTTCTCTAATGGCCACACACACAGGTCAGGCAGCTCCTGGCTGTGCTCATGGGACCAGCTGGTGCAGGGCTGGCTGGATTGTGATGCTGTGGCACTGCCCAGTCAGTGTTCATCTCCTCCGGGCTGTGTTGTTCTTTACTGGACCCCCATCAGGAGTAGCCCCCACGTCTCCAGGAGTTCCAGCAGCTCTTTCCAAGGGTATGTATTGCTGGCAGGTTGTGGTTTTGTGATGCCAGTGTCATTGGCAGAGAAGGCACACGGAGCAGGTCTGTCTGTGGGAAGCAGTGCTGGAGATGAGTGTACTGAGGCGGGGAGAGGAATGAACTGGTGCACCACTAGTGGGTGTAGGACTGGGACACATCCCTGCCCCCATCTTGCAGTGAAAAGACGCTGCAGCTCCTCACAGGGCTGGGTGCTGCATCCAGAACACCCAGCAAAGGTAGAAAATCCCTCCAGGAACAGTCTGTGCTGCAATGTGGAGCATGGTAGCCTGAGGAAAGGCGGCCAGGCTGGCCTGGCAGCAGGGTGGCACGATGCAGATGTCCCAGCTATGCGTGGACGTCACCTCTCCGTGTCCCCTGGGAGTGCTGGCTGGCAGCCAGGCTGTATCCCTGCAGCTCCCAGCCCGGGGAGGGCTTCCCGAGGCTGCGTTCTCGGAGTGTACTCGATGAACCAGCACACTTTGTTCTCGAGTGGTGAGATTGGACTTCCTTTCCTCGGTCGGCGACGCAGGCTGGCTGTTGACTCATCAGCTGCTTCCCTTGGGCTTTGCTGCAGAAGGGGCAGGCAGGATTCTGCAGCAGTTTGAGTAGCTTTTGGAGCCGAGCTTTTTTTCTTTTCACATAATCCCTTTTTTTTTTTTCTTTTTTTTTCCCCTGGTTTTTTTTCCTTCCCTCCAGCTCATCATGAAAAATGTGTGACTTTGGAGCTTGCAGATGGCATGCTGGCGATTTTACAAAGGGCTATTTCTTGGGTTGGTTATCCCTGTTCTGTGGCTGCCTGCCCTTAAATACGCCTGGGTTCTGGTATGCTTCAGAAATACATGTACACTTCCCTCAGAGACTGTGCTCTGATCAAAAGAAATGAAAATCCCAATTGCCCTAGGCCTAAATGTTTTGATCACAAGCCCTGGGCTATGTGTGGGGAGAGGAAGGCTCTCTTGCCTGCCCGTTCCTGGGGACCCCCACAGTGACAACTGGCTGTGGTGGGGATGGGCTGGCCAGTGGCACTGATCCAGGACTGCAAAATAATCCTAGTGATGTAACATCAGTGAGTTTGGTCTCCAGCTCTGCCACTGGGAAAGGGAGGTTTTCAGTCAGATCTGCTCAGGCATCCCTTGTCCCTGTAGGCAGTGGGGAGGGATGGTCTGTGCACAGGATGGTCTGTCCTGCCAGTGCTTCAGGTACCTGGTTTAAGGTGGGATGAATCACACCCAGGGCAGCAGAGGGTCTGGGCCATGCAGGAGGTGGTCCTGGTGCTGCAGGAGGTGGTCCTGGTGCTGCAGGAGGTTGTTGGCTCATGCCCAGTGCCTGCAAGTGCTTCGCAAAGGAGTGAGTGTGATTTACTCTGCCTGTTACTTGTCATCATTTCTGGTTTACTCTCTGCTTGACAAGTTCTTGTGTGGGCTTTCAGCAAGTCTTCACCTTTATTAGTTTGTATGGGAAACGTGTTAATCCAGCCTGTTCTTACCTCATTCTGAGCCACTTGGACTTTTATTTTGAATGTTTGCTAATCTTCCCAGTGGATGCCTGTGGTTTATACTGGATCAAGCACACAGAAAGTCAAGTGTACTTCAGCAGCAAATGTATAGAACGAGCGAGCTTGATTTCCTGCTGCTCTGTAACAAGGTTTACAGCTGTTGGGACCAACTCTGGTTTGGTACAGCCTTGGGAGCCTCCACATCTCACTCCATTGCCTCTGCTCTCCATCCAGAACCATGGATTTATTGTGTAGCCAGGCAAACCCCAGCAGCTCTGATTGCTGGGCTTGCAACCGCAGCACTAATGAAATCACCTCTTAGTGATTTAGTGCACCTTGGGTCCCCTTTGAACAATGCAAGCAACTATTACTTTTAAGTGCTCTCCAGAGTGATGGGAGGAGCAGGATAGCCCAGCAGCAGGAATAGCTGCTCAGTTCTTGGTGCTGCTGTGGGTAATGCTGTTGAATTTAGGTGAAGTGTTGCTGGAAAGTGAGCTTCACTATGTTGCCAGGACCATGGGGAGGTGGAGGAGAGCTGTGGGTGGTTTCTCTCAGCGCACTTGAAGAACATCTGGAAAATCTCATCTAGTTGAAGGTGTCCCTGCTCATGGCATGAGCTTGGATTAGGTGACCTTTAAAAGTCTCTTCCAATTCAAGCCATTCTGGGGTTGGATGAGGTGCACCCAAACAAGTGTAGCTGCATGGGGATGGTGGAAGAGGCAGACTGATCCCTCCTTGTTTTCTGGGATGGGCTGTGAGCTGCTTGGAGTGTCTCAGCGTCAGAACTGTTCTCTTGTGTTTCAGGGTTCAGTGTTAGTTCAGTGATCCAGAACACATTAAAAGAGTCTTGATGCTGCCTTTTCAAATTCCTCAAAGCTTTGCTTTCTGTGGGCTGGGTTTCTTTAAGGAGACCCGTGTGAAGACACCGTGTTGGTGGATGGGAGTTGTCATCTTGAGCCTGTCTGTGTTTTGAGCTTTGCCATACTCAGCTCTGAGTAACAGTGTCAGGGGAATTTGTCCAGTTCTTGATCTGCTGTGGCTCATGCTCAGACCATGGCAGGTGCAGAGCTGCCACCATTGCTCGTGTCTTCTGTTTCTGGTCTCCATTAGTAGGTGGATACAAAGGCAAGTGGAGCTGTTTGCATTACTGAAGTAATTATGGAAACATTATCTGGCTGGGATAATTAATTCCAGATGCTTTAATGTTAGTAGCTTGGCTTAAGTTACTAAAGAAGCAACTTTTTTTGGTCTTTTTATATCCAGGAAACACACACTCGAGTGTCCCTGGCTTCTCTAGTAGCAATTCCAAGACATATATTTCTTAAATGGAAATGAGCAGAATAGTGGCAGCCTGCAGGCTGGGTTTGGAGAAGGTTGCTGTGTGACATGGGTCCCTGAAGGACCATGGGTGGGTCAGTGGTGCTCTGGGAGAAGGGGGAGAGCAGCACCTTGGGTGCTGGGGCTGGCTCTGCCCTGCTTGCCTGCAGGGAGAGGGTGCTGTGTGAGCATCCTCTGCAGCTGGATCTGGAGGCTGCTGTGTTTTGCTGGTTTAAGAGCCAGAAGAGCAGCACAGGCTGTGTCACCTCCCAGCAGCGGGGCACAGTCCCCCTGCTGCCTTCAACACCACTGTTAGAGCTGAATGGCACAGAGAGAAAAGGGGGAAAGGAATATGGAGGAGATCTTTGCACAGCATCAGAAATTATGTATGTATTTTGCTCTCAGGCCAGATACTGCTTTTGTCTAGTCTGCCAGAAAAACATCTGTGTTTTGTTGTTCCAGTCAGCCCACCAGCAAACCACTGCCCAGCCATTGCTGTGTCCCTGCAGCCGTGGTTTTCCTCTCACAGAAGTTGTGGAGATGAACCCAGCTGTGCTCTGGTGCTCTCCTCTGCCTTGGGAAAGCAGACACTGCTCTGCACCTGAATTCTTCTGTACCAGGTCCCCGCTCCCATCTACATCACAATGATTCTCTGGGCACTGAATCAGAGTTGCAACTTAAATAATTCATTTGTTGAGCTAAGTCTCTGTGAGATTTAGGCTGGAATATAAATGTGAGAAAGACAGGGACATCAACACTGGTCTTCCTCTAGTCTGCTGGGTATCAGGCTTTTTATGTGGTGATAAACAGCTCAGAAATGGAATTGGAAAAGCTGTCTGGATTTCACAAGATGGCTGTTTAGTGCCTCCTGTTCACTTGTTTTCCTCTTTTTATCACATCAAAGAAGAGTGAATCACTTTCTCCTTAGAGGATTATGTTATTCCAGGGGCCTGGAAGGACACACTGTGGTTGCAGGCTGTTACAGAAGGAGATTTCAGATGGGGAGGGAACAACTAAGCATTTTTCTTACTGCACCTGTTAATTGTAATTGGGAGCTTCAGCTGCATTTCTGTAAAACTTCGAGAACCTGCCTATGTAAATCCTAAACTGCCAGCAGCTCGGGAGGGGCCGCCTTACACCACCCTTAACGTTCTGCACAGAAATGGGATTGTCACAGGGGGATTTCCAAGCCCAGAGAGAGAGCCCTTGAATGGTCCTGGAGCTGAAAGGAGTTTGGCTGTGCCCTGCAGAGCTGTGCTGTGCTGCTCACGGATCAGATGCTCCCCGTGGCTGGGGATGCTTTAAAAGCTGATAATGAAAATTTCTGCTGTTCACTGGGTAGCGCCGGGTGTCAGAATTCAGCTGGGAAAGACAGCAGCGGCAGCTGAAGGGTGGGCATAGCTGTGGCACCCTGTCCTGGGCTGGTCCCTGCCTGGCAGGGGACAGCAGGGTCCCTGAGACATGCCAGGGTCCCTGAGACATGCCAGGGTCCCTGACGCATCTCCAGCGGGAGGGCTGGGAGTGCAGCCTGCACAGCCACCCAGGCATTACGTCACCTGGAGCTGCACTCACTGGCTGCTGGTACCCGAGGGCAGGACGCTGCTGCAAGCAGCATTAACCCCTTCCTGAACATCCTCAGTGCCACTTGGGTAACACAAAGGGACCTTCACAGAGCTGAGCGTTGGCCAGTGATGTCTGTGCAGTCATGGGGGTGCGTTTTGGGCACGGCTGCTCCTCTTCCCGGAGCTTGGTGGGTCCTCCTGGGGCCAAATTCAGCTGCTTTGTTCTCTCAGTACAGCAGCAAAAGCCGAATGGAGCTTCGTGGCTTCATGGACTGTGTGTGTAACTGCTGTGTAGGTTTTTGGGACAAGCACTTAAAGGAAGGTTTGTGTTGTAGCAAAGGGCAGTGCCAGCCCAGCCACCCACTGTGCCCCTCAGTGGCACTGGGGACAAACTGCTCGGTGGCACTGAGCTGCACATGGATCAGCCATCAAGCATGGATGTACACGGGAAGGGCTGGTGTTGAGTTCCCTCCATCAACCTTTTTTGCTAGGAATGTGCTTGTTACAGCCCCTGCCACAAAGGTAGCCTACAAATGGTGCAAAATGGGTGGCAGACAGGGCCATCAGCCATCACAGGTTTCATTTCCCAGACCAGAGGTTCCCCTTCCCGTGGCTGCTCTGTTGATGGATGTATGATGAATTTTCATGGATTTTCAGAGGCTGTTGCCAAATCTTGAGGGGGTTTTGGCTCCAGCAGCCATCAGGAGATACTGGAAATCACTGCACAAAGTGGTCCCAGCGGTGCCATCTCATTCTTCTCAGGTTCTTGTTTGTTTTAAAATAAAAGGGTTTGGTGGCAGTGCCCTGTTGAGATGCACTGTGTCAGCTCTCTCCTCCCTCTCCGGGACCAGCTGCCTCCAGCCAGCTCTTCTCCATCCACAGGAGGATGTGTTGACAGACTCTGGGTACCTGTGGTCCCTCCTGCAGGGTCCAGGGGCTCTGGTGTCAGGTGGCTTATGCCAGGGGTGACAGCAGGGTGCCCACAGGACTCTGAACTCTCTGTGCTGATGACCAGGGTGCTCCAGATGTTACCTGGAGTATCTTCAGCCAAGGAGGGAAGGAGTGAAGTGCACAGGTACCTGTTAGCACCAAGACCTGGGTGAGCCTAAAGACACTTTTAGGCTCATCCAGCTGGTCAGGCCAGCTTGCTTGCAGGTCTGAACCTCGGGCCAGTTAATTGAAAACCTAAGTATATATTATCTTCTTGGCATTCCCTTTCATCTTTGAGCCCAGCTTTGGGAGTATAGTTTTTGGCTCATGGTTTTATAGCCTTTACTAGAAGCCATAAAAATACAAGAAGTAGGAGTAACATGGTCAGTAAATCTGGGTGTGGGAATGCTGAGGATCACAA
Organism: Hypocryptadius cinnamomeus; assembly: GCA_013400635.1. NCBI lineage: Eukaryota > Metazoa > Chordata > Aves > Passeriformes > Zosteropidae > Hypocryptadius > Hypocryptadius cinnamomeus. The sequence continues at coordinate 66,952 of VYZP01044528.1, forward strand.
ACCCTTGTGTGTGGGTTGTGGCTCATTATTGTGACCATCCGCCACTATCTCCAACCCTATCCTTCGCCCTTATACCCCCAGGCACTTTTTCTATCTTAAATGCTTAAATTCTGCTCTGCTGTTCAGAGGCAATAGCACGTATAAAATCTGTTAGCTTAAGTTCGTAAGAAAGTGAGGTATCCAGTCCAAATGGCCTGCTAGATACTATTTTACTAAACAGAAAGTGAAAATCATGCCTTTAAATTGCCCTTTTAAAGCTGTTGTGTGCCACAGGAGAATTCCCCCACAAGCAGAGCTGGAGGAAGGAACAGTATCAGCACTGAAGGTTGCTGGCAGAGCTATCTTTCCACTGACTTTCTTAAGCTGACTTATTTATGGACATTGGACAAGACTAATTTACACTGGAATGGAGGTAAAGAAAAGATTACTGACTAATGCCTTCGTTGTAATAAAATTAAGTATTTATAGATGAGAAACACTATGCAGGATTAATTATTTCTATCTGATATATAAAAGGGAGCATATAGAAAAAAAAGCCTTCTCCCTTCAGCCAAGTGAAGCATTCAGTTTACAGAGATGATTAACCATGGGAATTTGCTGAGTATATTTTATTGCTGTGTAATCTTCTCCAGGGATAGATGTGATCCTCAAGAGTGTTGGGGTCCACTTACTCCTTTTCCTCAAGTGCCCTTGAGACCCACTTTCAGACTAATGGCCTCAGGTTTGTTGTGATTTTCAGGCTGATCCCAATTTTCAGCCCTTCATTTAAATGAGCCTTTGATTGATACAGGATTTTAAAAAAATGCTGTGTCTCTGGATAAATCAAGGAGTAAATGCTCCTCCTGTGTAATTGAGCTTCTGTGAATGGTCTGGCTCTTGGTGGAGGCTTTGCCTCTGTGATTCTTTGCTGTGATGGTGAATTTGGTTGGGTTCCTGGCTTGTGTGCAGACTCCTCATCACCCAGCCTGGGTATTTCTTTGTACACCAAGCAGCAATTTAGAAAAACCAAAAAAAAACCCCCCAAAAAAACCCCAAAAACCAAAACCCATGGTTTTGCAATGGGTTAAGACTTGTTCCTGCACAAAAGGGGAGCCCTGATGACATCCCCAGCTCTTGGAGCCCAGCAGGAGATGGACAGACACTGGTGAGAGCAGCCTTTGTGCTTTGTTGCCTTTTTAGTGCTGTGTCTCCACTGCAGTGTTTGGACAGCACAAAGCTGACAACTTTTTGGGATCCAGTTTCTCAAGCTGCTGGAGGTGAGAAAGGGTGCCCAGCTTGGTCTGTTTTCTGTGTTGCTGTGAGGCAGGGCATGGTCTTTTCCAAAGGATTGCTCTCTTGTCTTACACTGTAGGATCTCTTCCTTCCAAAGCTCCTCCTAGCCTAAGGCACTGTCACTGCAGTCACTGATCTTTATATCTCAACACCAGGAAGCCCTTTGCAGGTGTGTTAGCATGTGTCAGCAAGGAGTGGGCTGCTTTTTAGGAATGTGATTTTATCCACCAAAGCAAATCCAGGAATCAATGGCAGGCTCTGCACCTCTGGGGCATTGGGATTTCCCATGTGAGCCTCAGCATCTGGCAGCCTCCAGCTCCCCCTGGGGTGGGAGAAATGTTCATGGGAACAGGCACAGGCTGTCTTAGGGCTTGCTGAATTGTTTGCAAACCATAAAACCTTTGTGTTTACCTGAGTGCTGCAGATGAGTCAGGGAGTTGATCCGGACCAGGCTTCCAGCAGGTCTTCATAGGGTTATGCAGGTTTCTCACTGTATAAAAACTAATTTAGCATCTATTTCAGTTTCTTCACTTCTGGCCTTCTCTGTTTGCTGGTATTAGAAATGGTGAGAAAATGGCATGAACATGTTCCAGTATCCCCAAGCCTGAATTAACTCCAGGGGATCCCAGCCCATGCTGCCAGATCAGCATGGGGTTATGGGGAGGAAACTTCAAAAGTAAAGTTTAGTGATCCTCTTAAGAAGATACTTTTCATATGAATACTTATTCCTTGTAGGAAAGTGTCTGCTGAGTGCTGCAGCACCTGATCATCCCTCCCTGATCCCTGTGTTCCCAGATGGGGAGAGGCACCTGCCATCACTGCACTGGCATGTTTCAAACCTTTTAACAGAGTGCTGGTGAGCTTATTAGATGTTTGTATCTTCATTACCTTGATCCTCATCATCAGTGACGTGGTGAGAGGCAAAATGTCACTTTCTAAGTGCCAGTTCCCATTAAACCAAAGCAAACTGCATTTAATTACAGTGTCAGAAAGAGCTGGACGTTGAGCACTGGTGGAGCTGTTACCATCAGTGAGCCCCTGAGCTCCCTGTGATCTCTGCATCACCAGGGACTGTGCACAGCCATGACCTGAGAGTCTAAACATGAATCCAGGGTTGGGAGGGGTTAGGAGCACTGGAAGGCGAGTACATGACTCGAGGGGACAATCACTTGTCTCGTGTCTCTGAGCATCAGGTTCAGCAAAACTTCTCCGTAAGATTCCTGCAGAAAGGAGGTGGAGCTGTGTGCCCAGGTGGGAGGGGATGTGCCCAGGCTCAGCAGGTGCTGGTCCCACACACTGCTCTTGGTGGGCAGTTCCATATGCACTGTGTGAGGTAACCCCAAGGGACTGCTCCAGTCCCATCAGCATCCTTATCACACCGAGTGCATTTCAGTGCTCTCAGTACAGTAAATGACCTGTTCAGGATCCTCCTTTGATATGTACACAGAGCATTAATCTTTGCAATTTTATGCCAGGGTAAAAATAGCAGCTCTTTCCTCCTGCCATCCCGAGCATCCATGGCTGGCTCAGTATCAGAGCATCACCTGTTGCAGGGGCTTTTGGGTGAGCAGCTTGTGTAACTTGGCTTAATGAGGGCTTATGGCCCCAACCTCATGCCTGCTCAAGCAGCTCTTCCCAACAGAAGCATTTATTGCAGGTGGAGGACTGATTTTTTCTCTCCTGTAACAAGGCTGTGCCCAGCCTGGCTGCTCCCACACCTAGGTTCTGTTTCTGTGAGGGATGACCCAGACTTGGGCTCATGGAAAGGAGAGGTTAAGTCTGATGTGAATCAATGCATGTTGCACTAGCAGCTCCTGCTTTATTTTTTTGTTAACAGCATCTTCCAGTGGCTAAAGGGGCTACAAGAAAGGCTGGACAGGGACTTTTTAGATGGGTATGTAGTGACTAGACAGAGGGGAAGAGCTTTGAACTGACAGAGGGCAGATTTAGATTAGATATTTGGAAGAAATACTTGGGCCCTGGCACAGGTTGCCCAGAGAAACTGTTGACTGCTCCATCCCTGGAAGTGTCCAAGGCCAGGCTGGATGGGGCTTGGAGCAGCCTAGGCTAGTGGAAGTTGTCCCTGTCCATGGCATGGAGGGCTGGAACTGGATGGTCTTTAAGGTTCCCTCCAAACCCATCTATTGTGTGATTCTCTGATTTTAGGGGTTTGGGAGCTCCTTAGATGCCAATCCTGAAGCTGTGGCTGGAGCATACCTCTCATGTCTGCATTAGAGATGTCAGTGAATCCCCAAGTCCTATCCTAGATTACAGTGAGATTGTTTTAAAATGGGGGACTGAGAGCTGTCCTTCTATGTGGCTGGTTTTGGTTCTTTAACTTAAATTTGGAGATGTACTCAGGACATTGGGCCACATGTTTACTTTCAATTTACTGGTGGGGAAAGTAAAGCGATAATATTTAAAAAGAGATAATAAAAAGAGATAATTACCCATTTCTAGATGTTTCCCTCTCTGAGCCATAAATTGTTGCTTCTCGTGCTGGTGGCTCTGGAGGTACCTCCAGTGTTTGTGACCACAGAGGACAGCAATTAAACTGCATGTCTGGATCTGTAGAAACTCGTGGTTCATTTTCCTGCCCTGCCACAGATTTCCTTCCTGACCATGAGCAAGGCAGGTGGGGTCTCATTCCCGTGGACAGCTGGGCTCAAGTGTCTCTCCTTGGCACATACAGACCTTGGAGCACCTGGTTCCACAGTTCATCTGGTTCTGTCATGGACACCATGGCTTAGCCCCAGACACATCACAGAGCACAAGGCACTCCATGCTCTGACATTAGCTTACATAGCAGGACAGAAGGCAGATAAAAGTCTTCCAGGGATCAGCAGCCTTCCCAGCTGGCACTGGTGCAAAAGCAGGGCTGGGTCCTTCAGCTTTGCATGGGGAGAAGCTGTTTGGAAGGGGCTGGTGTGCTGCAGTGAGGTATGTTTGGTTGCTGTTTCTTTGCAGCATCTTTCTGGCTTGATATCTGTGCCAGGAGGTGGATTTCAGGGGAGGAAATGTGAGCTGTGCAAATCCTGCAGCAAGCTCCAGCTCCCAGCTTCTCCAAGATCTGTCAGCTGGCACCACAGGCTGCTCCTCATTTCCAGCTTGTCCTCTGCTTGCATGTCATTAGGCGTGACACTGTTGACATGTGCATGGCAAGTATCATGCATATTGCTGCAGAGTTGCCAAGGAAAGGCAGAAGAGCTGACAGCCAGCTCCTGGTTGCTCTCTGTGCAGGGAATTTGCAGCAGATGAGGCAGCTCCTCTCCCCATCCCTGTGGTTGTGATTGGAGAGCACTCAGAACAAATCTCACAGGCCACCATGGGATGTTCCCTAGTGCCAAGCATGCCAAAATGCTGCCCAGCACGGCATGGATGTGGCACTGCAGTGTACAGCACACTGGAGGTGCTCATGGAGCAGTTAATGGCTGGGGGGCTTGCTGTCAGTACTTAGATCATCATCTCCTTTGCACCTCATTTTTCTCATGTAAAGAGTTAATTTCTGTGGATGAATGGGAACACTCTTGCTGTAGTTGTTCTGCTGAGGCTGTCTGTCAGTGCTGGCCCATGGACTGACTTCAGGTGCAGTGGCTTTGTTTTCCTTCACAGAGTCAGGTGCCCAGTGTGGTCTCACCCTCCATGGCAAGAAACAGAATATTTTTCTGAGTTGTAGCTCTTTCTCACCCTCCCCTTCTTTTCTTGCAGGATCATCCCCCAGCTGGAGAGCTCGCTTTCACAGGTCTCACCGAGCAGCCTGCCTGGCTCTGAGATTTCAGAAGCTACCAGGACCTACTTGCAGGGAATGAGCCGCTATGACCTGGACGAGCTCGATGCTTGCTGGTTGGAACTTGTTAACATGGAGCTCAAGGAGATGGGTGAGTATTGCTGTTTTTTTTTTTTCTTTCTGGCCTGGGTATCCCACAGTGGGCATTCAGGCTTTTTGAGTAAGCATGTGGAACTAAAGACCTTGAAGAAGAAATGTCAGAAACGCTGGTCCTGATTGTTTCCTGTTCCTGGCATCTCTGGATAATCACAGCATAACACTGCCTGCATCACTGCTGTTATATCACTGCACATTCTTCAAATCCTTTAGTGGATTTTGGTCGAGTGCAAGTACCTGAGCTTGGAATTTGACCATTGGCACTAGTGCTTAGCATGGTCTGCTGGGCAGATTTGTTGGCACAGACCCATGGGTGTGTGTAGTCCTGCCAGACTGTGGAGGGATTTTCCAGTCCCTGTTAGGGAAGGGTTGCTGTGGTGTGGCTGCTGGCCTGCAGGTAAGAGTAATACCTCAATAAAGCATTCACCTTGTGAGGTCAGTGAAGGCTCAAGCATGCCTACACAAAGGGTTAGTCCTGGTGGCAGAGGCCTTTCAAGAGTGGGAAAAAGGATTTTACCAGGTGCTTGAGCAGATGGGATAGTGCACTGTGGAGCAGGAGGCTTGTGCTGGCTCTCACAGGCAGCTGGTTGAGGGCTGCAGCAGGATTCAGGATGAGGTCAGGAAGATGCAGTTCAATGAGCTTGTGTGGAGCACAGGCGAGCTCAGAAGTTGGCCATGACTTTGACTGATGTTGGTTTTGGAAGATCTGTCCTTCTGGTGTACTCACGATTTACAATGGAATTTTGTTACCATGACCTTGAGAAGGTTATAGAAGCTGCTTTCACAGTTTGTCTGATTATCTGGTATAGGTATCCTGTATATTGGATTTCCCATAATCTGAACATTGTGGAGCCTGTAGCATCACAGAAATCACAAGTCAGTTTTGCCCTCATTAGCTGGTCCTGTATTAGCAGCCTCAGCTCTGTCATTGGCACACACAGGTTTTGAGGCACTGGCAGCTACAGTGAAGTCCTTGGGCAGAGCAGAGGGTCCTGTTGGATAAAGCCAAGTGCCTCAGTCCTGCTCAGGACTTGCAGAGGATCCACCCTTCCTAACCATGCACAGCTAGTGTTGCTGCATCAAGAAACCACCTTCAGCCACACTGGGTGTCATTCTGACCTCACTGTGCCTTCACTGTATCCCCTGCTACATTTCCCTTGCCATCTCCACAGCTGCATGGCCATCAGAAGTGTCTCTGGGCTCCAGAGAAGCATTGTCTCTATTTCCACTTCCTCTTGTATTTTATAAATCTCTAGAAATGAAGTGGGCATAGATTGGCTTCTCCAGCTCAGTTGGATTAAATTTGCCTTGCTTTATTATTTCTTCAAAGTATTAGGTTTCAAATGCAGTTTCCAGATGTGGAGCTCCTGGGGTGATGGAAGGCTGAGATAATTGGAAGGTCCCTGCCCCGGGCCAGATGGGAGCTGGCTGCTGGCTGTCCCCATGTCACCTTTGGGCTGGCATGTGCCACACCCACGAGTGCTGGGGTAGAGTGGCAGCTGCTCCAGCAGCACTGCCTTGGGAGTGAGTTGAGTTTAGGAGGGGAGGTTGAGCTTCATCCCAGCCATACCCCTGCTCTGTGCTGGCATGTGTGTGGCTGGCACCTCAGCATCCCAGGGAATCCCAAGTCAGGACACGGGCAGTGCTTTGCTGCTGACCCTCGGCCATTCTGAGCAAGCTGCATTTTTTAACCTCCATCTCATCATTTATCAGCCAGTCACCTTTTCCAAGGAGTCTCCTTAGGAGATGTTTGTCCAGGGCTGGGATGGATGAAACCACAGAATCTGAGGAAGCCCTTGAGCCTTCCTGCCATCACCAACTCTAGATGGTGATGAGGACCAAGGTGGTCCCAGCAGTGGTAGTGCAGGGAGCATCACTGCCCATCACCTGCTTCTCCAGCCCATTCCTGTCACTGAGGGAGCACTGTCATTACTGGCTGAGCCTTAAATATGCTGGAGAGAGAGTAGCTTTGAAAACCAGTGTTTGGCATGTGAAATCACTGTGGATACAGCTTCAGCCCAATAGATTCTGATATCTTTCCCCCTCCCCCAGTCCTCCCAACTTCTCTAGCAGTGCAAGGGCTAGTACATTTTTTCCAGTGACTTGGAGAAGAAAAGATATGGCTTTGATAACACCCCATCCCTGATGCTGTGGGGAGCTGGGGGTTTGGCAGGTGGGAAGCAGGATGGGAGCTGGTGCTGCTGGCTGCAGGACCACAGTCACATCACCCATGGCAGCCATGCCTGCTGTGGAGGCTGGAGGTCATTTGGCTTCTTTGAGGGGATGCATCTTCCTGCCCGTGGAAGTGATGGGGTTTGGGTGCTCACAGAAGAAAGCTGTTGTAGCCAATCTATTGCTGCTCAGCTCCTAGGCTGGGACAGAGCAGAGGCTTTGCTCCCTCTGCTTCCCAGATGGGAAAAGCCAGGGTGGGATTGGGTGCCCTTCACCACCCAAGGCAGAGGATTGCTGCTGCCTGGGTTGGTCCAAAGGCAGTCCATAAATAGCGCTTTCTCCCGGAAGCCCTTGACATTAATGACACTGTTAATGACTCGCTGAGATTTCCAAACCTGCTTTGCTAATCTCCACGATCATTAACATGACTTAACTAGAGAACAGCAGCCTCTCCTCCCATTCAGAGGAGTCAGGAGTTATCTCCCAGCATTAATTTAGGAGGTAGGCAGAAGTTTAAATTCCTCATGGGTGTTTGGCTGAGCTGTTGTTGTCACTGGGCTGTCCAGGGGCACAATATGTCATTCCCAAAATATTTAATGACAAAGAAGGATCCAGATCTCTGACTGGCTCCTGAGGATGTGCGGGGAGGAGAGCTGGAAAACACCTATGAGATCATCCAGCTCGCCTTTCGTGGGTCTACGTAGCACACAGCACATGCCTTTTCCAGTCCTTTTTAGGTCACCCCAGGGATGGAATTTTATCACCAAGATCAGATAAACTTCCAGATAGCTCCAGCTCTCTGCATTCTGCCTGCTGACTCCTCTCCCAATTAAGTGGAATTGCTCCAGAAAGCAAAGGTTTCACATGAAAAGCAAAAGTTTTAAACATAAAACAGCTTTAAATAGTTTTAAACCCCCTAGTAAGATGCCTCAGTAGCTGTTGCTGTACTCAATGGAAATGTGCTGTTTAAAGAACCTTTGTGTGCTAGAGATGAAGTCAGTATTTAGGCATGCCTAAGTGTTTTATTTGCTGCTGCTGCAATATGAGATTGTAAAAAAAGTGGATCTGAAGAGGACTGAATGGAGCCCGGAGCCAGATTAATGTCCATGCCATCCAGGCAGCACAGGCCTGTCCTTTTAGACAGCAGCCATGCCATAAGTCTTCATTTTTACATTAACATTTTATGCTGTGTTTTGTGATCTCCTCTAAATCCAGAGCTATTGTAAGAGTGGAGCTAGAGAGACTTCAAAGACCAAGGCTGAAAGATCCTTTTGCAGTGATCGACACTTCATAAACACATGGAAAATCCTCAAGAAATTGCTAAAATTGTTGTCGGAATCAATTTTGCTGAAGGCAGAGTTGAAGTTTCTAAGTATTCCCTTGACTTAATCCATATGGTGTATTCTGCTCACATATGCCCACCACAGCTTCTATCTTTGGAGCTGGAGGTGTTCCTGGTATTTTATGGCAGGAACATGCAAAGGTCACATGGATTGCTTTTGAAGCTCCGGGGGGAATTCATCGCTGCATACTTGAGATATGTCTGTGTGCTAATGAGATGATGCCTCCCTCAGCAGAGGTGAGATTGGTCAAGTAGATGTGAAATAAGCTGGAGTCAGTGGAGCACCCTGGGCAAGATGTGCTCAGTGGAGCAGAGGCTGCTGTCAGTCCTGCTCCTCACAGAGTGGCTGCTTCCCGCCCTGGCAGTCTTGGGTGTCGCACTCTGAGGCTGCTCCCACCCCACTGCATCCTTTTGGGATTCTGGTTGCCCCTTTTTCACCCTGGGGCAGCAAGTTGGCATTCCCCAGGCAGAGCCTGTTTCCAAGCAGCTGCTGCCCACCACTGTGTGTTCATATCCCACTGTGCAGGACACCCCAGGATAGAATTGTAGAATGGTTTGGTTTGGAAGGGTCCTTAAAGCTCATCCCATTCCAAGTCCCCTGCCATGGGCAGGGACAACTTCCACTAGCCCAGGTTGCTCCAAGCCCCATCCAACCTGGCCTTGAACACTTCCAGGGATGGGACAGCCACAGCTTCTCTGGGCACCCTGTGCCAGGACCTCCCCACCCTCACAGGGAAGAATTTCCTCCTAATAGCCAGTCTCACCCTGCCCTCTGTCAGTTTGAAGCTATTGCCCTCTGTAAAACACCACAAGCCTCTGGATCTGAGCTTATGTATCTCCTTAGAGATACAGATAATCAATACCACGTGTAAATGAATGTATTAATTGTTTGCATGTGATGTATTAATGTATAGATTAGCAGGGTTGGAGATGAGTGGGAAACTCTTAAAACATTTTCCCTCCACATTTTCAGCACAATCAGTTTTTACATCAAGTCGCTGTTTTGCTGTTTCCATAAATTCCTGGCAGTAATTGCAGTAGTTTCCAGCAATACTCCAGTTTTGCTGCTGATGGGGTGAGGAGGCTTTCATCAGGAGTGCTCTAGGACAGCCCTGTCAGAGCCAAGCATCGCTGCAGAGAGGCAGCAGCTTCTAAAGTGGCTTCTGAAGCATTTTGTCATCATCTTAAATTTGAGCAATAATTGATGTCGGTGGGTGGCAGAAAGGGTGATAATTGGTTCCTGTAAATCTTTTAAGTGCATTAGCAGGCTGTGTTTGTAACAAAATGTCTGGAGGTTTCACTGTGGATGCTCAGTTCACTGTTTGTGTGTTGGTCACACTTTACGTGCAGGCTCTGTTTATAAATAACATTGATAAAAGATTAATGTACAATTGCTGCATCGTCCAAGGGTTGTGTGTCTGCAGGTGCTGGGCTGGAGGTGGCTGTGGGAGTCCCAGGTGGTCTGGTGTGGTGTTCAGGTGGTTGGCTGTCATCCCCCGATGTCCCTGAAGGATGCCCAGGGGGGCACGCAGCCCGAGGCAGGGTGGCTGGGTCCCCACAAGTGCCAAAGCAGACAGGTTTGAAGTGGCTTGCCCGGGGCGAGCTGGAGGGCCAGTGAGCTGGAAGGAGATTTCTGGAGTGTGTGGTCCCTGTACCATGTGTGAGCACCCCATCCCATCAGGGACCTGTCATTCTTTCACCTCAGGTTTTCAAAGATAGTCAAAGACAAGCCTACGTCATCTCACAACTGCTTTCCCTTGTTTTATTGTTATTTTAAAAAGCAGTAATTTTGATTGGTTTTTTATATATATATTTCCTGAAAAGTAGACTCCCAGGTTTATAGTTTGTGAATCAGCAAATGGCACAGCCTGCAGTCCTGATAGCTGTTTGTTCATGAGCTGTTTCTATCTCCAGGTATTCTCCACAGGGGAAAGGATTTATTGTTTCAGTAAATTGATACTAGTGGAGCACAGTTCAGTCAGAAATAGGTCTCTATTTTGTGAAAGGTGGCTCTCCAGCTATTTTTTTCCTCCCCTCACAGTGAGTTGGCTCACACCACGACGAGGAGTAGCTGAGAATTCATTTAGCAGAAGAATATTGCTCCTTCATGCCACATAAATTACGACATTACAGGAATAATTACAACGGAGGGCGGCGTTGTGTGGAGGAGTGTGCCTCGTACTTCTCCCCGGCGCGGCGCTGGGGCTGCAGGGCCAGCCCAGGAATCCCAGCTCCTTTGGGATAGAGTGATAAAATTCTGTGTTTCAGGTGCTCTATGGGCAGTTGTAAGGGCTGAGTTGTGTGGAGTTGGGCTGGCCCCTTGGGAGCCCCCGGGATGATGGGGATGCTGGGTGGCTGTGGAGCTGCAGGGGTCATGGCAGACCCTGACACAGACACGCAGGGAAGACTTTTTTGCTTGGAGCAAAGTTCCTTCATGTTTTCTTTTCGTGAATCAGATCTGGAGACCTCCTGTAGTGCATCATTATCTGTCACCTCTTCTCCTCCATTTCTGAAGCAAGTCCCATTTTCTGGTGCTTCCTTTAGCTGGGAAGGTGCTACCCTGCAGCATCCTGCCCTGTGCAGAGAGGGGACAGATTTTCTCATCTGAGATGCCGTGGGAGGCAGCATTCCCTGGATTACAGCCCTTCCCACTGTGGGGCAATACTGGGGTGTTCCAGGGAGGCTGGGTGGCCACATCAAAACCCATCATTGTTAATAAACTGAGTGTTAATGGGGAAAGGGTGTGGGTGGCCTCCTGGAAGGGATGATGGGACGTACTCCTCTGTGTCGGTGCTTTGAATTAAATAGCCAGGGATTGGCATGGGATTGAAGCCTCACCTCTGCCTGTGTCTCTCCAGAAAGAAACTCTGAATAAGTTTATAGCTATCACTGCTGTCTTCTGTGGGGGCTCAGAAAAGCCCCGTTTTCTCACCTAAGATCTTTGCCCACCTTAACCAGGTGAAAATACTGTTCTCTTGGCCAGCAGGTAGAGTCTGCTGACGAGGTGATGGACCCAAATGTGGACATCACTGGATTTGTTAATTGTGGCCAAGATCAGTTGTCTGTGTCTTTGCTTTCCTTCTCTGGGGACAATAATAGTGTCACTTGTGCATGTACACACAGGGAGTGTTTTGGTGGAGGATTTTTTTGTTTGCTGTTTAGCTGGCCACGATCAATAAAGAGAGAGCTTTTGCAGCCAAAAAGATGACAATTTTATGAATGGAGTTTAGTAGCACAAACTTCATGTGATACAGAAGGAGATAAATGGAGCACAAATGGAAAAAAGCACTTCACCCCCAGGCCCCATTGTTTAGTGTTTCATAAACGATTAATCGCTTCATCCCCATCAAGTGCAATTGTCAATTCAATAAGCTCCGAGGTGTTTGGGATGACGCTTGGCAAACGCATTCCTAATGTAATTACACCTAAATGGAGCGTGAGAGTGCCTCTGTGTGTGTGTGTGTGTGTGTGCAGGGGGACAGATCCATACTCCCATGTAGGGCTGTAATAGCTGCATGCCACAGAGAGTGGTGAGGGAACCCCACCAAGGCACTGCTCTCCCTCTGCCTCTGGCCTTCCTCTGGCGCTGGAGTTTTGGGATCAGCATGAACTTTCTCCCCAGGGTTAAGCAGGTGATGGTGGAAAATTCAGGAGGTGGGATGGGTGCTGCTTCTTTCCACTCGAGGTGAAGTGGAACGGTGGCAATGCCAGCATGATCCTGACCCTGGGCAAGGTTGAGTTCATGATTCCTGTGGAAAACCCCCTCCCTTTCCTTCCTCATGCTGCCTGCAGCTGCCAGCTCTCTGCCTGCCCTCTCCCATGAGCACAGGGCAGCTCTGGAAAGTGTGTGGGGAAAAGCACTGGGAACACCTTGATAATCGTTTTGCTTTCCAGAAGAGCAGAGCCGGAAATGTTGGGAGGAATGGAGTAACTCCAGACTGGCGCTCTGGTGCCCAGGCTCACAGTCACAGATGGGGAGTTGGAACCCTGACCAAGAGGAGGATATTCTTGCTGGACTGGTTTAATATTCACATAAAGTCACGTTGAGCAAGTGCACCTCGGGTGGTGTGTTTGTAAAGGGACTCCATTAAGGCAAAAATAATGCTCTGACTTTCTCTGTAGCATGCAGGCAATGATAGGACAAGGGGGTGTGGCTTTGAATTGAAAGAGGATCGATTTAGATTAGATACTGGAAATAAATTTTTCCCTGTGTGGGTTGGGAGGCCCTGGCACAGGTTACCCAGAGAAGCTGTGGCTGGAAGTGTTCAAGGGAACACTTGGACAGGGCTTGGAGCAACCTGGTCTAGTGGAATTTGTCCCTGCCCATGGAGGGGAGGGTGGAACAAGAAGATCTTTAAGGTCCCTTCCAAGCTAAACCATTCCATGTTTCCATGACATCCAACCGGAACGATGCCAGGAGCAAGATGGTGGCTCCATCCCAGCCCTGGTGCTCAGAACTCGCCGTGCTAGTGCAGGATGCTTCGCATTGCTGAGCTGCAGAGGCCCCAGGCAGCCTGTGCCAGCCTGGGGCTGAGATCCCACGCCCATCCCGGGGCTGCTGTGGAATCAAACAGGTATCAGCAGGTTCCTTGGCATGTTGCAGCACAGCAGCCCGAGCTCTTGAAAGGGCTGTGATAGGGAACAGTGTTGTCTGTCTTAGATGGTATCTCAGACTCGACATAGACGTGTAAAATGCCAGGCTGGATGTTTGCAGGGACTTGTCAAGCCAAGGGAAACCGTGCCAGTGAAGCATTGGGGAAGAGCTTAAAAAGGCAGACAATGGTGCGTTTGCTTGCCGAGCTCGCCTACGTGGTGCTTTCCCCCTTGACAGAGTTTTTTCAGTTCATCAGTGGCTATGGGGGGGAAAGACGCAGCCTCTGCCAGCCCCATCCAGCCAGAGGTGCTGGGCCCCCTGCAACCCCATCCCTTGGGGCTTTAGAGCAGTCCAGAGTTCAGCCCAGAACAGGGACATCACACTGTGGCTTGAGAGATGACCAGGATGCCAAATTTTTCACTGAACATTTAATTAGTAACTGGTGCTTATGGGTTCTTCCTCAAGCCCTTTTTCTCCATCTCTGCTTGTAAATGAGGTATTTTCTTCCGTTGCTTTGGAGCAAGGAGGGTGGACAGCAGTTAGGGTCAGGCTCCTCCACTGTCTGGCCAGTTGTGGATATTTCACACTAATGAACTACAAAGTCTAATTGTTTTGTATTGCATCCTGCTGGTACTTCTGTTGTCCCCGTCCCTTCTTCTCTGATGACAGAGCTCATTGGCAGACAGGGTGTGATGGGGGCTTAACTCTGCCTCTAACCCTTCACAGAGAACCTCACTCCTGCTCCTGACAGATTTTCTTTCTTTCCTGGAGTGACCTCACATTGCATTTGTGGCACCAGGATCTTTGTGTGCAGGTGGGAGCCAGCACTTCTGGGACAAGCCTTCTGTGTGGCACCATTTTGGGGTTGCTGTGCTCCTGGTAGCAGCATGCCTTGTCTAAAGGCAGCTGAGTGTCTCTCTCCTAGATGCTGCTGCTCTAAAAAACCTCTGCTGGTTATTGACCTTACATTCCTGGTTGTCTCTGTGGAAAAAGCTCTGGTAAAGCATCTCTGCCACCTCTCTCCATTAGAGATCCTGGTGTGGGGGGAATAAAAGACCCACCTGGGTCTGACCTCCTAATTTCACTGAACCCAAACACAAAAAAACCCCCTCATTTATGCTGAGTTTCTGCCTGCGGCTTCAGTTTTACATTTCCGTTTAATTGGCCCTAAAATGGTCAATTTTCAGTCTTAACAATTAAAGCACTGACTTTGTGTTGCCAAAGCTTGTCTGAGCCCTTGCTGCAGAGAGCATCTTTGCAAAACTTGTCTCCTTGAACATTTAAACTGTCAGCCCCAATTATCCGCATTGCTTCAGCTGAATGGGTTTCCTTCCTCTCAGCCAGCAGCAATATTTTGTTACTGTCTGTGAAATACAAACTGCATCCCGAGTTAGGAGCAGCCGTTTTCCGAATCGCCGCTTTTACCCTGGCTGTGGGTTTGCCTCTGGAGTCGCCATCTGAAATGCTCAGCCCCTGGCAAACGCTCCCCGAGGGCGGGCGGGCGCCTGTGCCGGAGCCGCTGCGGTGGCTTTGCCTTCATGCTCTGCCTTCTGCCCTGCAGAAAAGCCTGAGCTGGACGAGATCACCCTGGAGCGAGTGCTGGAGGAGCTGGAGACCATGTGCTACGAGAACATGAACATCGCCATCGAGACCGAGGAGGGCCTGGGCATCGAGTACGACGAGGACGTGGTGTGTGACGTGTGCCGCTCGCCCGAGGGGGAGGACGGCAACGAGATGGTGTTTTGTGACAAGTGCAACGTCTGCGTGCACCAGGTGAGCCCCGGGCTCTGCTCATCACACTCTGGTACTCTCCTCTGCTGGTTTCCTCCCATCCCTTCCCCTGGGCTGCTGTAGACACCTGGTAAGCTTTCCTCGTGGATCCCAAGTGCAGCTCTGGAGGAGTGGGGACAGCAGTGGGGTCTTGGATAGCTGGCAGACAGCAAAGTTGCTTTTCTTGCTTTCTTACTCCCAGCCATTTATAAGTGCCCACAGAAACACACAGCCAGAGGTTGAAGTGCCCCTTCCTCCTTATTCTCTGGTCTCTGTGATATTTTATTTTATGTCTCCTTGTCTTTAATACGCTTGTTCTTCTTTACCCCATTTATTGAACCCCAGTGGGATCTTTATCACATTCAGGTGACCAGCACTGTGTGCAAGACTTGACAGGTGGCTGGGTGGGATGTGGGTTTGCAGTCCTGTGCTCACCAGAGGGGTGGGCTTGCACAGACCCCCCAGCTTCCTCTTCCTCCTCCTCTGCTTTGTCTGGGGAATGGTTGGACCTTCCAGCTCCACCAGTGCGGTCTCACATGGCAAGGTTTCTGTCCCAGCTTCCCCACTGTGTGAGCGTGGGATTCCATTTTATTTTGCTGCCTGGAGGAAAATAATTTTATTTTTAGAATTGAATGCTAATGCTTCAGGCTCTTGCTGGGGGGAGTCTGTGGGCCTCCTGCTTTTGGGGAAACCTCGACAAGGGGAAGGCAGCCACGTGAGGGTCTCCTGGGTCCCTTGTGGTCCCCTCCCAGGGAGGTTTTACTGGTCATGCTTCAAGAGGAAGCACTGTGTGGTGCTGGGATGGCAGCAACTGCACCTGGGCTTCACCCTCTGTGTGAACGGTTTTGGTTTTTTTTAGTTCTAAAGAGAGCCATTTGCTCATCTTTTGGGCAGCTTTTCCATCAGTGCTTCCTGGAGGTGGGAGAGCACTGGAGATATCTATAGTTGCGGGTGGTGGGTGTTTTGAATGGTTTCCATCAGTGAATCAGATTCCACAAAATACCAGAATGATTCAGGGTTGGGTTTGAGGTATTTTTTTGTCTTGGGTTCTTTTTTAACAAACCCAAGTGGCAATGTGAGGCTGTGAGCTGGCATGAGCCACAGCAGGGACTCAGGAGGAGCTGTGGCACCGTGTGGGCTCCACTTTCAGCAGCAGCCCCAGTGCTGCAGAAGGGGACACAGCAGCCTGGATTTCAAGGCTGTCGAAAGAAAAGAGGGATTTTCAGTTGTTTTCAGGGAGCAAAGTCCAGCCCTAAGCCCTGTGCCAGCCCATAAGCTGCCCATGATTTAATCTCTGCCCCGATTTACACCCTAAGCCACAAAGTCCAGAGCCACAGTGCAGGGTGTTACATGGCATCATAGTTATCAAACCTGCACCATTCCTTTGCCAGCACCACGTCCAAAACCTGCTGGGAATGATGCTTTCCTGCGGGGTTGTGGGTGCTGGTGCCATGGGCTTCACCAGAGCCATGCCTTGTCTTCCTGCATCCCATTGGGAGGGGGCTCAGGACACACAGAGGGTGGGTTATGGTGCCAGGTGATATTGTTGTACTCACTTCATCTGCATAACACAGGCCATGAGGCTTGCTAGTAATTAATTGCTATGAAGTGAAGCTTTTGGAAAGCACATGCAGTTGTCCTTTTAAAATTGTCAGCGAGGTGGAACCATGCCCCCCACTGCTAAATCACAGTCCATTGCTCTCACAGTGACAACATCACACTTCTGTTTAGCATGGGAAGGATCCACCTTCAGTTTCCAGCCACCATGCCATGGGGCTGTCATCACTGAATTCCCTTTTCCTGGTATGGCACATGGCTGAACCTGCCCTCTGTTCCATGGACCACACCAAGCTCGTCTGTGGCTTGGCATCCTCCCTGGTTTTTTGACATCTCGTTCTCAGTGATGTTGCACCCCAAATAGATGCAGCAGTAAAAATAGCTGTGCTGCTCCTATTCAGCATTCCTCTGGCTTCATATTTCTGGAGCACCTTCTGCCTGGTGCTGGACTTGGAAGAGTATGTTTAGCTGATAATGCACCTTGTTTCTAGAGCTGCTCCTTGTCTGGGATGGAAGACCTGTATTTGCTTCTCAGGAGCAGAATTGCACCTTCAGCTACTGTAAAATCACTAGAAATAAATAACCAAGATCCATGAGTCTGCTAGAGATGGTCATAATTCCTGCTTTCCCCTGGATTTTGAGATGAGTCTGCCAGTTCATTCTGCTGCTAGTACATATCGGGCTGATTCCTGCCTGGTAATAAATCACATGTTTTATAAAACTGTGTTCCAGAAATTATTTATCTATCAGATTTGGAGGCACTGTGAAACACACAGTTAAGTCTCTTTGAACCGTGTAGACTCACAGCAATAACATTTCCTCTCTTAATGCCTTGTTATCCCAATAATCTGTTCACAAAATGGCTTTTTCCACTTGGAAACCACTATCAATTTGTGATTTGGGGCAACATAAAGTCATGTTGTAGTCTCCTCTGGGCCAGTAGAGACCGATGATGTACTTTTGCCAAGCTCACGCATCTCCATGTGCCCCCTCTGTTCCTGTCCCCACCCACTGTCACTTGTGGTGACAATGATCTGCAGCAGCAGGAGGAAAAGCTGCTCTTTTTGGGGGTAAACTTCAAGAAGTGGAGCTGACGAATGCCTGGGCTCAATTTGCAGCCACCAGTGCTGGGGTCCTTGTCAGCACTGGCTGCTTGCCTTTTGCAGGGAGGTCAGAGCAGCCAGATGTAGAATTAATTACACCTCCTTGCTTTAAATAGGGACATAGCCCTGTGTTAGTGCCCAAGGCAGTGTGTTGCCCTCTGAAAACCCTTTAAGTGTGAGTTATCAGGACCTGCCAGTTAAAAACTGTCTAGTTTTAGCAGTAGCTGTTTAATACAGTCATAAATCATGGTGAAAGTGGGAATTATTTATCATTATGTGATATGGCTTATCATTTGGCTCTTCTCCAAGTACGGAAGAGAAATATTTATAAAACACTGGCTTCTTGGTGTCCTGCACTACACAGCAGGTCAGAGAGCTCCATGGGCAGCCCAAGTCCTTCAGGTCTCACTCTCTTGGCTGGAGACTTGTCTGTGCCCCCTTTAGATGTGTCATCCTTAAGATTTATTATCCTTTTTGGTTCCTCCCATCTCATTTACATTCATTACTATTGGCTTCCCCTTTTTGCCTTTCCGTATTTATTTTTGCTTCCCCTTTGTGCTGTGCTGGGTCTCTAACCAGTGTGGTCACCTTTCTCAATCATGGGCTTGTGGCTTTTCAGCCCTCTGTGACCTCAGAAGATTTCTCTGCACAGCATTTCTGACTTTTCCCAGTCATCATGGGTCAGGAATGGGCAGGACAATGAGCGGGCAGATGTCTGCACCGCAGAGCTGCTGGTGGTGGGGGCTCTGCCCGCCCCCAGCCTGGAGCCAGCTGGGTGCTTGGCATGGTGCACAGGTGGGTGCTTGGCATGGTGCACAGCACATTTTTATACTTGGCTTTTAATTAAAACCCAGGACACGCTGATCCACCATGAGCATCCGTGTGAAAACAGGGAAGGTAGTAAGGAGAACTTCAGCTCCCTGTCTGTGCTGCATTGAGTCTGCTGTTCACTGGGATGCAGCGGCAGTGAGAGAGGTGGGAGTGACGGAGGAGCTCTGGGAGGATGTTCATCCTGGGCTGCTGCATTACCCCTTGTCCCTCATGTCTCCACAGGCGTGCTATGGCATCCTGAAGGTGCCCATTGGGAGCTGGCTGTGCCGGACCTGCGCCCTCGGCGTTCAGCCCAAGTGTCTGCTGTGCCCCAAGCGGGGGGGAGCGCTGAAGCCCACCCGGAGCGGCACGAAATGGGTCCACGTTAGCTGTGCCTTATGGATACCTGAAGTAAGAGCTTTTCCAGCCTCCTCCTGACGCGTGGGTGGAGGTTTCAGGTCTTGGCCCAGGGTGTTTGTTAGTGTTGTAAATAACAAATGCAGTTTGGCTCGTCAGGCTGTGCCAGAGCCACAACGCTGGGCAGTTATCGTGTGTTTAATTAGCAGCCAAGGAGCTGCTAATTAAAGGAGGGCAGAGAATTGGGCTGCAGGGCCACAGAGGGAGGGGCATACCTTTGAGCAGAGTAAAGCTAATTTCATATGCCCATCTGAGATACACCTCAGATGAGGAATTCATGCAGAGGAAAAGCCAACATAAATTTTTCCTTCTTTGTCATCAAGATTGGTTTCTAGTTTGGGGGGTTTGGGTTTTTTTCCAAATTACAACTGACCCTGAAGAATAAGAAATACAATCCATCCCTCATTCAGACTGCCACAGACACCCCCTTGTAAGAGATTTGGGACCAAGGCTGATATTCACAATTTGTGTTCTGTCTTGTGGCCAGGTTAGCATTGGATGTCCTGAAAAAATGGAACCCATTACGAAGATCTCACATATCCCAGCAAGCAGATGGGCTTTGTCCTGCAGCCTCTGCAAGGAGTGCACTGGGACATGCATTCAGGTATGTAATTTGGCACTGGAGAAACTCAGAGCTCCGGGGTTGTACCTGTATTAGCCACTGGAGAGTCTTGAGGTGCTGAAGGACATGGTCTGAATGACTCTTATTTCTGTTCTGAGTAAACCTAATGACAAGAGCCTGTCAGGCATCATCAGATGTTGTTTGCAATCATTTAATGCACTGAGTGATAGAAATCTAGATTAACTTTATTTGCATAACATAGTGGTGTTGCTGTAGTGACATTAATTACTGGGACTGCAAGTGACCTTGATTTAGATCAGAAACCTCCAGGAGAAGGGATTTGTGAGGCTGCCAGGAAAGTGAGATGCTCATGGGATACATAACACAAGTATTTCACGAACCTCAGGGGGTCAGCCTTTCAGTTGTGGGGATATAAGGGTGCACCAGGGTTGGATAGTCCTCACTGACTTGCTGGCTGGGAAAATAAAGTACTTACCATGTATTACATTTGCACATTTTCTGTTGTGCCACACCTAAGCAAACCACTGTAGATACCTGATTGCCTGCCCTCCCCACAACAGGAGAGGCAGAAATTCCATTTTCAGATAGAAGGCAGGATTCTCCAGGCTTTTCTATTGCAAAAGTGGGACACAGCTTCCCACACCATGATCTCTATCCTTGGGGAGCAGAGCAGAAGCTCCCATCCATAATGCAGCACTCCTGGTGTGAGGGCATTTGGGGAGCCCTGCTGAACCCCATGATTCCCCCTCCTTCCACCTGCTTGGCCAGTGTGATGTCTTGGTGGTCCCAGAGAATAGCCATTAAGCTTTGAAAAATTGAGAGAAATTTTAAGGATGTGTCCTGACGCCAAGCGATCAGCTCCGGTAGCTCAGCAGGACTGCACGGTGGAAGTTGGTGTTTGCAGCAGTGACCATGGACCAGGAGCTGCTGGCTGGTGGCAGAAGGACAGCAGGGATAGGAACTCTGCAGTGCTGAGCTGTGTTTGTGCTGTCATCTTGGGTTTAATACCTTAAAGGCAGCTATTTAAAAGTAATCCCTATAGTTTGAAATGAAATCTCACAATACTTCTTTAAATCTGTCGCATTGACTCATTTTTTTGATGGCTCTGGGTGCTTATTCACCCTGCCAGATGGAGATACTGTGTCAGAATGGCAACTGCTTTCAAAGAACAGAGGGGCAGGAAAGGAAGCAAACAGGCTTGGCAGCATCAAAAAGAATTCAGTGTCTCTCAGGCTTCATCCTCTTAGTGCCATCATGACATGGGAGCTGTGAGATCCCGGGTACCGAATGGATTTGCATTAAAGGTCACCTGAGACAGAACAGGAGCCTTGCTGCCTCATGTGCTGGCAGCTCATGGTTTATAAGTCTTCATGAGATTGCCACTGGAGCATTTGCCAAGGCCACCCTGCCGTGTGCAGGATGGCTTTGCTTCAAGGAAAAGGGGGAGAAGTGACAAAAAAGCAGGCAGTGCATTTATGTAAGGATTTATGGGATAAATTAACACCCATAGGTAAATAAATACGCTCTGTACTCATCCATGGTACAGAGCTCTGTTTTGAAAGCTTATGTTTATGGAGCATATTTTGTGGAGCATTTTTTATGGAGCATATTTTATGGAGCATATTTTTGCTAGTGCCTGTTTATACAGGTGGGATCTACCCTTGTCAGCATTTTGGGTTTGTGACCCAGCTCTGAAAGGAGAATGTTGTTTTCTGCAAAAGCGCTGGGTGTTTGTTCCTGGCAGCAGCAGTCAGGTGCTGCAGGTGGGCAGGTCTGCAGAAAGAAGGAAGTTGCTTCCAGGAGAGGGTTTTCCAAGTGGCCAAGAGGGTTTTATGAAGGCAAAATCTGGGAGGGAGGCTGGAGGAGTTGAAGACTGTCATCCAAGCAGGGCATCTCAGAGGCAGCACTGCAGCTTGAGAAAACACCCACCTCAGCCACATTTGCAGAGACAAACACGAGAAGTCCTTGTAGGGACCTCTGTGTATGGAGGTGTTTTTCCCCCGTCCAAATTTGACCATCAAAAAGGAAAGAAATTCAGAGAAGCCTGAGAAAGAGCTCCCTGCTGCTATCTATGCCTTTGGCCTTGCTGCTGCATGTAACTCAACCCCTGCTCTCTGGTACAGAGCTGTGAGCCCTTGTAACTTGGTGTGGCTGTGACTGAGCCTAAGTACTGGATGCTGTGCAGGGAAGCAGCTCTGAAGACACCCTTTGCCTGACTCCTGTTCAGGGGAAGTCATTACTTCATGGTGGTTCTTGTGGTCAGACATCAGGAGATGCCAGAGAGCTCAGAATGCAGGAGGAATTTTCTTGTTTGCATTTCTGAGATGGAAAAGAGAGTGCCAGGAGCCAGGCTCTGGTGCAGCCTGAGTCCTGACCATGCTTTTTTGGGATTGCACTCCCTCCTCCTTGCTTGTCAGAGCGACTGGAAGAGCTCACCGAGGCAGCACAGAATGCCAGGGCTCTCTTGGTTGTTGGCAAGCTTCTCCAAAGAAGTCATCATCTTCCAGCTTTCTTTTTGTTGTCACTTTTTGGAGAAAAAGCCCTTGGAAATGTCCTCCATCACTCCCCCATTCATCATCACTTCTCTGCCCACTGCCACCCACTCCCATTAAGCAAGCAGTGCCCCCGGTTCTCATCCACTGGGATAACTGGTGGTTCCCAAAGCTGTCTTCTGGCTGTAGTCCTGAAAAGGCAGCATGTGGCACCAGGGATAAGAGCAGAGTGTGTTGCCCATGCTGGCCCAGTCCCATCCACCCTCTGCCCTGCATCCTCCGAGGAGTCTGTAGGGCTGAAATTGCCATTTTTAGCTGAGAAGCTCTACCAGGCTCCAGACCATCTGTGGTCACAAAAAATCACATGGTAGTTTTTTAAGGATGCAGAAGTGTTGTGTCTGATGGCTTGGCCAGTGTTCAGCACCGGTAATTAATTTTTCCTTCCTGAGCTCCCCTTGCAGGTCTGTTGGAGGAGCTGCTTCCTTCCCCTCAGCCCCAAACTGCAGCAGAGCACCACTGCAAGCTGCTAAACTTCTGTTTGAATGACCTTGGCAACTAAAATCATCTCTCTGTTTCTTCCAGTAAGAATGATTTTAGGACTAATTAGGAGCCCATGTTAAATCTCTGGGGCAGTTTTTACTCTCTCTCTCTC
>VYZP01044532.1:1047-17502 GCA_013400635.1 Hypocryptadius cinnamomeus
TGGTGCTTGAAGTTTGTTGAACAAAACAAAGTTCAAGAATGACTACTGCAGAAGACTAGACATGCATGGTCTGCTGAAAGTGCTGCCAGTATTCTGCTCTGGCTTTGTGGGCTTTATACACCAGTTTCTTCTCCCTCAGTACACACTTCAATTTTTTCCCGAAGTGTTGTAACTCAAGAAGTTAAAAATAACAAAATATGTGAAAATGGAGGCAAAAATAAAAATATAATCAATGATATTATATTAACTTTCAATTAAAATTTAATTGTATTGTAGTATAATACCAAGAGTACAAGGAACACATGGAGTTGAATTCTTAGGACTTTAATGGCCTTTTAGACATCCTGGAGTATCTGGGACACTTGAACATAATTTACCAGATAATATAGGACCTATGTGAGACTTCCATCTTTCTGGAACAAGGAAGTAGGAAGGATGTCTTAAAATTATGCTAAATATAATTCTGACTGGTAAATTTCACCCCTTTTGTCTGGGATTACATTTGAATGGCAGCTACAGATAAAACTCTTCTGTGTATCTGTTCTTGTCTGATTTCTACCATACAAAGCTGCTAAGTAGCTTTACTGATATAGGTTAGTAAAACAGTGGAAACAGAAGCATCGTTTTCTTTTCATTTTCCAAACTGGCAGGAGGTACGTTATTGTCTAAAATTCTGCACGGGTATATTGTATAGCTAATATTCTTTAATGGCAGTTCTCTACATTAAATAGAGGTACTGGTTGGTTCACTCTAGAAGTAAAGGTAATTTTATTCAGCTGAATAACAATCGCATCTACTGCTATGTGCCAGAAAAAAATGAAAAGGCTAGGGAGGATCCATCTGGGTGGGACTGCTCAACCAAAATGCTGTTTATGTGGAGACTATAATCATCTTACTTTTCCAGGACAATAAATCAGGAGAAGAAAAAAGTAACATTAGTGATGAGATTGATATGATATGATTATGATATGATTATGATATGATATGATATGATGATATGCAAATTCATGAAGTACTCCACATTTTTTAGTCTGAAGAGGAGAAGACTGAGAGGGGATCTTATCAGCGTATACAAGTATTTGAAGGGAGGGTGCCAAGAGGTTGTAGCCAGGCTCTTCTCAGTGGTTCCAGCAATGAGAGTGAGAGGCTATGGGCAGAAACTGGAACATGAGGAGTTCCACCTAAACATGAGGAAGAGCTTAACTGTGTAGGTGACTGAGCACTGGAACAGGTTGCTCAGATAAATTGTGGAGTCTACCTCTCTGGAGACATTCAAAAGCCATCTGGACACAATTCTGAGTAAGGTGCTCTGGAGGACCCTGCTTGAGCAGGGATGTTGGACCAGGTGACCTCCAGTGGTCTTTCCAACCTTACCCATCCTGTGATTCAGTGTGATAGACATTTGGCATTCAGATTACACAGTTAGTTATGCTAATGCACTTTCTTTAATATGACATGCTGAATATGTCCCAGGTAGAAGTATATGGGAGACAGCACATAACAGTATATTTGCATTTTTTGAAGAACTTCAGCATTTCAAAAGCCATTTCAATCTAATGCAAGTGTTTCGCTGTGGATTGTCAAAATGCTTGCATCAAATATGTATCAACCAAATTGGTGAGAGAAACATTATTCTTCTACAATTTTTGCCACAACAAAAACATCATAAATCCATATCAAAGCTAAGAAGTAAATACCTGAATTTAAATAGGTTTGAGAAGCCAGAAGTAACAGAAAATGAAAGTTTAGCAACTAACCAGATTCCTTCTGACTCAAGTTCAAGTGAAACAGTGCAAATTGACAGGCAACCAATTCTGGGACAAGATAACCTTGTTGCTCTATTGAGTAACTCAAGGAAAGGAAGTGTTGAGATCCATTTTCCAACTTCCGGGTTTGACTTCTAAATACTACTAAAACTAAAATGCTTTCTGAACCAAGTTCCATATTCAAGTGGATAGATCACTTCTATCACACAGGAGTTAGGGAAGAGAACAGTAAATACTGTTAAGCAGAGGCCTGGTCTTTATCGTCATAGATGGATCATAGCACAGCTTCCTACATAAAATTGTCAGACTCAATAGAAGTTAAAGATGTACACAATACTATCCAAATTTGGGATTTTAAAACATATTTTTAAGAAAAACTGTTTTTCTAAAGCCATATGAAAAAAAAAAACCCTGACTTCTGGCAGTGCCTGTAGGATCAAGATGTATTTTGGGTAAGACGTGATGAAACTAAGAAAAGTATGACAGCATCAAGAGACAAACTGAAAGTAAATTTCTGAGATGTAGCAACCATTTGTAATAATAATATTCTTAGTCTGCACACATCTTCAGTGTGCAGATTAATATCCTGTGTGAAGAATTGGGCCATCCCAAAGACTCCCTGGGTGGTTCTTGCTGCAAAATTGATCAAACTACACAAGATAAGATACTTGAAAATAGTCAGTAGAAAGTGCTCCCTCAGCTGTTGAAATGATTGTGTAGGGCAATCTTATGCAGAGAGAATATCTAGGATATGCTTCTTATTTAGTTTGAGGTACGCAGTGATGGATCATGCCCATGCTAGAGCAGTCACTCAGGGTCATGGCTCGGCTGACTATAACAACTGAACAGAACAGCACTTTGGGGAGTGTCTCCTGATCCAGTTGAAGGTGCTGCTGGAAGGACCCTTGCAAGAGAGACTCTCATTGCCACCCAGACTGGAACTAGCCTGCTTGTTTATGAAATTTGTTTTCCCCACCATTCAAAATCCATCAGTGTCTGTGCTTCTCTGCGCTTCTTCTCCAACAGCAAGTCAAAGTCAATCTAAGCCTAGATTTTGTAAAATATCAGCTAAATGTGAACAGGCTGGCTCAGCCTGAGAGAAGTTCAATTGTGTTAATAAGGTGCTTTCCCTGGGCTTGTGGTATTGCTCAGACAGGAGAACAGACCTGGGGGAGTACTGTGCTAACACAATTAAAGCACTTCTAACATCTGTGCTGGCTGCTTAGAGATAGCCTGAGAATTTTTTCAATACAGTTATTCTCTCTGAGACATTAGAAAAGTAGGGCTACGTTTTCTTGCTTTGCAGGAATTTTTCCTTTCTTTTGGCACATAGATTTTTACTGCTTTGGCTTCAAGGAATCAGGAATACAAGTGCGAAAGATGAGAGCAGATTTAGTCTACCTAAATTAACTTTAATCCTTTTCTTCCTTAAAAAGGCAATTACTGTCTTCCTAACACCATCTCAATAACATCAAATGATTTATCTTGATAAACACTTATTTACATAAAAGCATAAAGGTAGAAAGGTTTATGAGTTTTGGTGAAATGAAACTCTTATATTTCAATTATTTTTATTGATGTATTTCTTCTAATTCTATATCTTTAACTCCATGTTACTCATGGCGGTATCTTGCCAAAGAAAGCAGGCCAAGACCTCTGTGTTTAAAGACAGGAATCTTGGTTAATTTAGTGCAGTGACAGACTTGAATAAAGACTGTTTATTCTTGGGAGCAAATTTCTTCTGCTAAATTTAAGACTGCAGAGTGCTATGATAGGGGTTGGTTATAAGGACCACTGTGAATATCTTTCTGTAATATTATCATTAATGTCAGTACTGCATTGAACTCCCATGTGCACTTGCAATGAGTGAGAAGGGACAATCTTATTTTATACATTTTGTATATAAAAAGTTTTGAAACTCTAACCTTGGTTGGAACCCCCCAAATAAAATTGGAATAGCATAAAAAATTATTCTGATAAAAGTACAACAGCAATTAGGGCAAATCACTGTGCCATACCTTAGATCTTCAAGAAAGTTTTACCTCTGTTACAGCATCATTTTCCAGTTATTTTACCTACCCTATGCTATTTATTGAATACCTTTCTTCAACAGAGGGGAGAAAACTTCCACATGGTACAGCTATATTCTAAGTGATCTTCACTTCCACTACAGTGTTTCCTCATATGAGAAAGTAATTTCTGGTCTGGATTTATAAAAGAAGAACAAAATAGCCTGCCTATTTTCTGTCTTCAGCACATTTTCCAAAAACAGCCTTGAGTTACTCAGGTCAGAGTCCCTAACCTGCCCTTTCTCACTAAATAAAGAGCATGAAACAAAAGGGAATGGCAAGAGACTCTCATCTTACCTGGTAAAAAAAGCAATTTTGCTGTCAGGTACCAAGTTGCTCTATCCAACTGGAAAGATATGACTAAAAAGGAAAATAGAAATTGGGGTGAAAGATATTGAAAGGTGAGTCCCTTGAGGACCTGATCTGTATAGAAAAGCCTGGCAGTGGGGGATCTTTTCTTAAAAAAATTTGGCTTACACAATTGCTATACAAAACGAAAAGGCTCAAAAGTTTTCCAGTAAAAAGTCAGCATAAACCAAAAACAGCCAATGGGTTTATGAATCAGAAACTTTGCAGCAAGTTTCACTCAGAGAAGGTGGGTGATGAGGAGCTTCCTTTATCCATGGCTCTGGGGAGCTTCCAGCTCCTTGTAAGACCATGATGCATACAGAGAGGGAGAATAGGGTGGAGCTTCCCTTATGCAGGATTGTGAAGATTTTCCCAGTGCCTCTAGAACCCTGATAGTGTACAGACTGGGACTGTGTGTGTTTTCTTATCCTTAGGTCAATATCCTTTCAGAAACTTGCAATGTTCTCCTTTGGAGTGTCAGAGGAGGTAGAGGGTGGGAGTGACATGGTGTGGTTTCACCCCTGTCCAGGCACCCAGATGTATTAGACAGGAGAAGCTGCAAAAGAGAAGCAGCCACCCCTCATTGCCATGGGCATCAACCTCTGCCAGCCCAGGAAGCCATCCTGGGCCTCCCATGTCACCCATGCCCCCTGTGACACAGCCACCAGCAGCATTCTACCTGCAGTGACTCAGCCATGGCATCAAAAGGATTGGTGTCTGGAGTTAGTGCTGCATCACTCTGACATGGCTATTATTTTTCATGGTTCAAGAGAGAAAAAAAATTTATGAATAATCATTATAGTAAAATCTGGGCAAGTAGCTGTAGTAGGAAAGTAAAGTACAGCGGCCCAGCAAAGGTAGAGAGAGAATTAAAAGAATCAGATCCTACCTACTGCTCAATTTTGAAGATTTATGGTGTACTTGCTGCTGGGATTTGTAGGTTTGAAGACAAAGTGTTAGAAGAATGATGCTTTTCAAGTTGACTGAATGTAATATTTTACAGCTTCCAAATTAAAAACATGTCCAACACCCAACTTGCATCTACGAGAGGACTGACACTGCTGAGGAGGTTTCATCATGCAATTTCATTTCTGGCAAACCAATGATTTTGACAGAGACTCATCTTTAGCCATCACTACATACTTCAGCTGGATACTACAATGAAGTACGTGAATTAACTTACATTTATTTGATTCATGGCAGGACATCACATTATCTTTAATTGACAGGCTAAGAGGCAATGGGTGCAAACTGCAAAAGGAGGTTTCATCTGAAAAAAGGAAACCCTTTTGCACTCTGAGAGTGACTGATCACTGGCACAAGTTGCCCAGAGAGGTTTTAGAGTCCCCATCCTTGGAGATATTCAAAAGCCATCTGGTCATGGTACTGAGCAACCTGCTCTAAGTGAACCTGCTTGAGAAGGGAGTTGGACCTGATGAACTCCAGAGATCCCTTCTAACCTCAGCTGTTTATTAATTCTGTGGTCTTTGGTGCATGAAAACTCTTTCCCCATATGTAATTCCTCCTTAGTTATTTTAGTTTGACAATTGTATAAGTAAACTTGGGAGCAAGGAAAACTGATTATGTATGGAAGTCAGATGACCTTTAAGTAATCAAGTTCAACTGCAAATTATAATGAACTTCCAGTGAAATATGACACATCCTTTAACTGCTTCAACTTCACTGTTTGCCAACTGTACTTACTGTTGGCATTTAGCAACAGGCAAGCACGGAAGTGGCTGGAAATTACAGGATCTTGTTGGTTAGAGATAGGGTACAGGAACATTTAAAACACACTCCCGGACACCCTTAAGGATGCAGTATCCAGCTCACTCAGCTGGTGTGTAGAATATTTCTAGTTGGTCTCTACGCCCTCCTGCTGTGTTTAACATTGACCTGAAAGCAGACACTGTGGGCAAGGTTATCCCAGCTTCTCCTTTCATCATTGCTTTGTATCCTTTCCTTCTAGGATGCCTTGTCTAACCGTGCCCAAACAATTGCTGGGTATCAAGATGCTCCAGGTATTTTTGGTTGCTATTGACTGAAATGTACTTTGTACATTCGACACTAGACAAGGCCAAAAAATGCATTAAGAAAATCACTTATTACTGTTGGCTATCATGTAATAGTTTCACAGTAGATCCTGACAGCTCATGAGATCAGGTGAGGAAGTGTGGTGCTTGCCTTCCAATGGCTGTGATGAATAGCGATGATCACTACTTTGTCAGCCCATTGTCAGTGACAACATATAATAATCAGGTGTTTTATCTCCCAGCAAGCATTTTCTGTTTTAGTCAGGTTTTGTTTGTTTGTTTTTGTCAGGATAGGGTAGGACAACTTGTAAAAAAACCAATCAAAAATAGAAATGAGAGAGCAAGCACGATCCAGTGCATTACTGCCATTCCTTAGTTGCTTCAGATGTGTTAACTTTATCTGTTGCTGGCATATGCAAACAGTCCCTGGGAATGTGGTTGCTGCTCAGGAAGCAAGGGTTTTGTAAAAATAGTTGCAGTAGTAATAAAATATGGTAGATGTCTTCAAAGGTGCAGAGAAATTTGTTTCAGCTATCCAAAGAAACTTATGGTCCTATAGAGTAGAACACAGCAGAGTTGTACTGATTTGAGAGAATTTTAAAACTTGTTTATCAGTGCACAAAAAAGATAATAAAGTTTCCAGAAGGGTGAGGGTGGGACAGGATATAAACAACAAAACACAACAGAAATCACAGAAATCTACTGAACAAAGTATCAGTCTGTTTATTTTGGCTTTAATTGGATTCTCATTTTCCTTCCAATCTATGGATTATCTGGCTGTTGAATAGTTTTAAAGGACTGTCATGGTTATGTCACGAAAGGCTATGACCTACTTCAAGCCTCCCTCCTTCCACTCTTCAGAAACTGGTGTTCTTTCAAAAGGAAATGGAAGAGAAATGGACCTGTCAAGATTTAATGATGCAGAAAACAATAAGGAAAACTTGTTTTAATGTGATAGTCTTTGCATTTTACACGGGAAATACAAAAAGGCAAAAGGGATTTAAAAGATCACCTTTAAGGTGTCCTGTTCTAAGGTTTCAATAAACACACTGAAAACAAGCTCTTTGATTATTTTTCTAGCTCACAGAGAAGCAGCAGTAAAATCAAGAGTACCATTATAAGATGTGAGTAAGAAGCAGCACCCAAGGAAATGAAAAAAATATTAGAATTGTTATTATCTATGCTTACAATAGAAGTATTGCATAGTAGATAAGAACACTGTAAGGATGCTTTTCTCGTATCTTGCATTATATCTTTCTGAACAAAACCCCTCTGTAGACAACAGAAGCTGCTTCTAATAACAAAAATGTTGGCTGAAATGAAATTCTTGACATACCAATCATTCTCAGTAGCAAAGCCATTTTTCATATAAAACATGCTTTGGAGTAGCCTTTAATGAAGGTCTCAAACCAACTCATGTAACTTATTTTCTCAGGGATGGGAATATTTAAATAAATTTAATAGAAAATCTACCACAGAGACACCACAAATATGCCCTGCCAAATCAGATTATGTATTTTTAAAGGACAAAAGGGTTCACTCTTCCTTCAAAGCTACCCAAACACACACTTTTTTTAGCCAAAATGGATGATGGTTTTGATTAAAATTAATTGCCTACTGTGAAAAACTCCTCCCACTGCACCACAATCAAGGAGAAAGTTTCCAAAATAAACAGGTTTCAGACCAAATGCTGTGAAAGGAGAAACTTTTTTCTGCTATAGCTATAGCTTCTCTCTCACTCTAAAGGAACACTTATAGGCTAACATAACATAGCTGAGTAACTCCTTATATAATCTGTTATCTCGTACTCTGAATTCATTTGCTATTATAACTTAATGGGAAATTTAAGGTGGTAATTTAGGAGTGAATTTTCTAAGGTCTTCATTTTAGCAATGCTAAAAGGGAATTTGGTGCATATTCTTCGGATGCCCTCAAGGTACTGCTTTGCAAGAGTACAGTCTGCTTATCTGTGTTGTAGTTAAATCATAACTCAAACCAGAAGTTCACAGCAAGTGTAAAAGGCCATATTAAGGATCATGTCTTTAGGTTAAAAAATCATCAATGGATGAATTCCCACTTCTTTTTTGGAAGGAAGGAAGGAAGGAAGGAAGGGAAGGGAAGGGAAGGGAAGGGAAGGGAAGGGAAGGGAAGGGANGAAAGGAAAGGAAAGGAAGGAATAGATTAACCCCAACAAATGAAAAATCTGGTTTGATTTCTACATGGATAAATAGAATGCCAGATTACACCTCAGATAGCTCCTGAGAATTCACAAGAACAGTTTACCTATATATTTGCCAGCCACCCTGGAATGAACAAGCTGCACAGAGTGATCTTTAGGTTCAGCTTCATTTTCTGTCAGTGAGTGCTTCAGGAAACATTTGAAAACACAAAAAGAGAAGTAGAAAATAAAAGTGGAAGGCTTTTTGACTTTCCAGCATGTTCAGTGGTTTTCAAGAGACAGAATTTAATTCCATTTACCTCATATTAAAAAGTAAATCAAATTTTCTATATTTCTTGAAAAAGAAAAAGAAATATTTTAGCTTGTAAATGATAGGTTTTTTGTACCATGTGTCTCTCAGAGAAAGAACACCTTTGTGTTATCTTTCTAGACACTTCAGCATTCCTCTAGAGGGAGAGAAATCAGCAAAGACATAAAGAAAACTGCCCTATAGCTGGCGGCTGTAAGGGGCACCAGGAGACCAGGAGACAGCACTGACAGGCAGTGCAGTGCACGCAAGAGTAGCTGCAGCCTCCTGTCTCCACGGATTCAGGAAGCTGCATTTATCCCATAAAGCAACATTTAACGGGATCTTTCTTGGGCCTGTGTTAAATAATAAAAACACCATTAAGACAAAGTAGCAGGCCTTTTAAAGACAGGGAAATTATGCCAGTTGTAATGACCATGCCTGACTAGTAGATTGGGGTGTATAGGAAGGGCAACAGGAAAGGGTGGCAAAAGAAGCAGAGGTTTATGCAGTATAAATCCACACAAAAGGAACCTAACAATTCTAAGCAATTCAAAAGGGAAAACTGCTTTGTGTCACATTGCACTTACATTTTATGCTGGAAAATAAAACAGGTCTCTGAAACACAACAGTTGGTTGTAGCAGCAAGTTCTTCCTGAGCTGAGGAAAAGAGCCAGATGTCTTATAGATAGGCAAGCAGCTGCTCTCCAGACATTTGATTGCTATTTTATATCCAATATCTAGCTCAAATGTGCCACACAGCTATCATTTATTTATATTGCATGGCTCATACTTACAGGTTAGAATCTGACTTTTAAGGTATTGTTACAAATTTGTGCTCAAGCCTTCTTCATCTGCCCTCTTTTACTTTCCATCTGTCCTCCTAAACCAGAAAACAAAACAATTATGTTTACCTATTTAATAAAATGTGTAACCTAAGTTCCTATGCATCTTTATCTAACATATTACTTCTTGTTGGGTTTGGCTATTTGCAGCATGTTCCAAAATGTAAAAAATATCTCAGTGTAGCTTTTTTCCTTCAGCAAGTTAGTTCAGTCCCATACACCATATCCATTTATTAACTAGTCTTCTAGTTTGAAAAATGTGCAGAAAGACAGTGGGGGAAAAAAAAAGTGTAAGATTCAAGCCCATTGCACAAATCGCTATGTTGGCCCTAGGTGGCAGGTTCATTATATGGACTTCATCTCAGAGCACCAGTCTGGCAGGTTGCAGACTTTTGGAGGTCATGAAGGCTTTGGTGGATGTGCTGCTTTTGAACACCTGCTGAAGCAATAAACAGATTTTCCCAGTTGTGAAAAATGTATAGATTTCCTCAAAGCCCTTCATAAAGTTACTGAATGTTTCTCTTCTCCTTCTAAAAGAAGACATCAAAATCAGGAAGAAAATGGTATTAGAACATCTGCTTCCTTTGGAAATTCTGGTTTATAAATGTCTTTCAGATATACTAACAGAACAATTTTACAGTACCTTAAATTTCAGGGTCACATGACACCAATTCATGATAGCGCTTGTTCTCATCTGCCCACCAATCTGTCATCTCTGATTAATTTAACATCCCAACCTCTTAAGCAGCTTCCAAATGCTTCCAGATTTAAAATGATAATAATAAGACAAATTTAGTGGAGTAGTCTGCTAGAAAACATATTTCTCCATTTTCCTATCAAATGTATGTTTTTTCCAAAGCCATCGTGTTGTCTTGAGGGCTTGAAATGGAGGATTTAATGTGATTTATTAATGTTAAATCCATTTTTAAGGCTCTATTTGGTTAGAACTTAGAAGCTAAATCCATTTCTGACTTTTAAGATTGGGGGTGGATAAGGTAATGCATTATACAGTGACTTGGTCACATAGCAGAAGTGCTGTCTCCCATTATAGCACTTTCATATTTCCCCTTTAGAGGTGGACTTGTTTGGCTGTGCCGCAACTTAACCATCTTTTTGAGAGAAAGAAAGGAAATCCAAAATTATTCCAGCCTAAGTCATAAATACCTTCAAAACTTTCCTGAAAACTTTTGTTGTACATTATAATTCACAAACAGAACATGCTCCAACCTGGTGTGGAACATTAAGGTTCCAGATACCACCAATACTCTGAAAGCTGATCTCACTTCTGTTACTCTGATATAGATGGGGAATGGCAGTGGCAGCATGGTTCAAAATTTCTCATATTTTTAGAGTGTATCTATCTAGTGAAAGGCTTTGCTGGAGTTTGGAGCAGTATACTTTCTGTTACTGAATTGCACCGTGACATTATTTTTAATTGTGCCCCCCTCTCCCTGAAAATAACATTCAATCATGGTGGCATTTTGGGCATTGGAATGCCTGGAAATAGACTTTGAACCAAAATCTACTTCCAGAAACTACTTAATGGGCAGGTCTGGATAATGAATATAGCTATGGAAAGTGATAGTAAACAAGTATTCAAGGACAATCCTTAAACTGAAAAAAAAGAGTTAACTCCTTATGAAAAGTTTTAAGTAGTTCTAATGGTGAAATTACACACTTTTAAAAAAAGACCATTTGCTTTTCAGCAAATCTGAATCGAGTTCTAAGGCCCTCTTTGTAATAGACACTAGTGGCATTGCTACGCAGTAGGACAATTACAGGATGCTACCACTCCTAGACAGGGCCAAGCTACTGCATAAATGTTGGAATATCATGTTTTCCAAATAATTGACAGTTCTCAGTTTAAAAAGTTCAGGACTAACTAGCTCAGAAACAAAAGGAGATAGTGCACAGGTTGCTCATGATGCAGTCTGAGGCATCGCGGGATCTCACCAACGCCCGGCACCAAACTGCAAGGCAGGTGGGGTCAAACCAGGGCAGGCACAGAGCCCAGGGAAAATGATTTCTTTTCTTCCAGGATTACCACCACAATGCAGATGGCAAGTGGCTTTTTAGAGATGCATGTTTTACCAACTCATGCTCACCTCATAATTGTCTATGAGCTCCTCGCTCCTTTTCTGAAATAAACACACAACAACGACATGAGGACTCTTATCCACTGCTTGGATAGATGGCTATTGTTGTCCAAGTACAGATCCACAGACTTTTTCCTGTTGAATTACCTCCTGGTTTGCCTCACATCTCTTCTCTAAATTGTCATGAGTGTTTTGAGTTTTAATCTGCTATGTGCATTCCCTCCTAACTAGGTATCATTTGCAAATATATAAGGCACCCGCACTTTTCCATCAGCCAAGACATTGAAGAAAATATCAACTAATTCTGGAACAAGCACAGATTATTCCTGAAAAAGCCCCACTCAGTATATTGCTGTAGTTTGATTTCTTTCCTTTGCAGCCTTTTCATCCAGACCATATGTTCCCAGCTTACTTACAAGAGTGTTCTAGGAGACAGTGTCCAGAGACTCACTAAAATCAAGATGTGGTATCCACTGTTTTTATGAAGCCATGTGAAGCATGTCCTATGACAAACTGAGTTTATTTTGGCTTGATGTGTATTTTATTGACCATTCTTTTCTCTATGTATATTATTTTCTAATTATTTTCTCTATGTATATTATTTTCTAATTATTTTCTCTTTTCTCTATGTATATTATTTTCTAAATGTTCATAACTAATATGTTATTTTTTCCACTATTTCTGCAGGAAATAAAATTAACCCCATGTATTATAATTTTAACCTCACTCTTCTATTTCTTTTTAAATATAGGCACCTTTTATCTTAAATCTTGAAAATTATATTTTCAGAATATAATTTTGGACTGGCTGATCACAAAATAGCTCATTTGCTTGCATAACTTCAAGTGTTTTCTTTCCCCTTTTAAGTTCTTGCTCTTTTTGTCATGATACCATCTGCTTATAACTGACCTTTTGAGTGAAACAAAGGACCTGAATCTATCAGCTTTCCAGGCATTGTTTGCAAATGCCCTTCACTCTGCAGAGAAGTGGGCTAAGTCTTTCTTTAGCTTTCTCTGCCTGTTGGTGCAACAACATGCTGAGAAGCATGCATCACCTATGCACCACATGGTTTCACTCTCTGCTTTTGATTTTCTCTCTTTGGGCTCACATGTTCATCCATTCATCTTTCTTTAAATTCTTTTCCTTGGTGAGTGATCTACAGCTCCTTCCCTTCCCCCGCACTGTCATAACTTGCAATTCTGCATAGTTTTCTTTTGCATAGTTTTGCATAAACTTGCATTTAACATAGTTCCTTTAAAGATCTGCCTACTTCACTTAACTCTCTCTCAGAATTGTCTCCCACAGGATCTCACTTACTGGTTCTCTGAATTCCTATAATCTGCTCTGCTGAAGCACATTGCATCTCTTCCTGTTTGTCATGAATTCTGCTGCCTCATCGTTGCTCAAGAAGTGCCCGAGTTGCTTTTAACTTTTGCTTTTTCCTTTATGTTCTACCAAATTAGAGAATCATATTTGGAAAATGTCATCTCTCTTTGCATTTTCCAACTTCTACATAGAAAATTTCCACTAAAACTTCTCAAAAATTAGCCAGCTGCCTGGGGGCATGCCTTCCAATGTGTGGATTTTTGAAATCAAAGTATGCTGATGGCACTGAGTGCTGAAGTTTGGATAATTCTGCTTACAAAAGGCTCAGCATGTGATTTCCTGGATAGCTGTCCAACTATTGAGTCCCATCAGGGTACCAACACTTTTTGTCCTTTAAATTGTACACAGAAATTATGAGACAACTTTTGTGCCTCTTTATTATTAACCTCAGAGCAAGAGATGCCTATGTGTACATTAACATATAAGGAAACACCTACGTCCTTTTCTCTGTCTCCTTGCCCTGAACAAATTCCACTGTTTATATTAATGTTCCTGCTAGATGAATCATCCCATCAGGTCTTTATTAGGTCTATTAAGTCATAACTTTGAAATGTATTTATACTGCTACTTCCTCTTGCTTTTTCTCTGTGCAACTGCTGTTCAGATATTCCAGGGACAGAAAAATTAACCTGACTACAGAAAACAGACTAAGACTCCTAGAGAATAGCAGACATCTGGCTCTAAGAGACATGCAGAAGAGAATGTCTGGTGGCACTCTCTTGTACTGAACACTTGTGGAAGAAAGCTGCATTCAGGCTTCTGGACAGTCGCCACCCATTCAGTCCAAGAGGCTGGTGGAAGCCAACCTGCTGCATCCAAAGCAGAACCTGCTACAATCTACTCCACAGACAGATTCAATCCTTATGCCTGCTTTTGATGCCTGCTGTTCAGATTTTTAGTGGTGACCCAAACACCCGTATTAAATTCTTCTCCATCTAGGAATGATAGAGTATTTTCCATCAAGAACAGTGAGAAACATCTTCTGAAGATCAACATAAAAGAACTGCCCCCAAATCCCTGAAAGTGTTGGATCATCCAGTAATCTGAAAATATCTCTGATGTTAATTTATAATGAATGCTAGAACATTAGATAAATCTCAATGATTCTAGAAGTATTAATATTGTACGAGAAAGATTAAAAAGACGACAATAATATTTACAGGTTAGCAGTTTGCAAGTGGTATAGGAATAATAATGGAAAAGAAGCAGGATTAAGAAATTGATAGAAAAATGAGCTACACCACTGACTGTTAGACATCTCACATATGTTCATGTATGAAAAAGACACATTAATAACCAGGCCATTCTTGTAAATTAAAAGAGAGTTATACCAGATTAGTCCTAGGTTCACAGCGCATTCACTGTAAGAAGAAGCTGACTGGACTTTTTTTTATTTACTGGCATAATCTGGTGTGATTTGGGAGTCATTCCTGTGACATCAAGAGACTGAGGAGATTCAACAGGGTAAAACCACACCAAGACTGAAATCAAATATAGACTGAGCAAATCAGACTTGCAGATTGACACTTCGAGCATTCCTGTGTTACATGATGATCCTCAGCACTGAGGGAAAGGGAGATTACTGGCCTGACAAACAAGTGACTCAGGGTGACTGAGGGATTTGCTGTGCCTTCAACAGTTTTTGGAGAGGAAACCATCTGTAAAACTCAGTCTATAACACTTGAGAAAGGAATCACCTTCCATTCTGGAATACTGGAATGTCCCCAGTCCTTGTACCAAATGAAATGCATGTTATGTATGTTTCCAAATAATGAGCTTGCTTGCATGTTAGGAATAGCACTATTTTCAATAATGTACGTGAGAAACTGCTACTAATAACTTTCTCTTAAAAGTAAATTTGAGAATTGCTTTCATTCATAAAGAAATAAAGATGTGTATGAAGCAAAGCTTTCATTCTGCCTTCCAGTGACAGTTTTTCAAATTCTTTAGTGCTTTGGAAAACAAATAAATGTTCTTCATTCCTTGATAGTATTGATCTTAATAAATTTAAAAAATCTGTAATTCTGTAATGTTGATAACAATTCAATAGCTATACCTGGCAAAATGTAAAGATAGCATTTTATAAATCAGTAATTTTTCATAGCTGGAAAATGCTGCTTACAAATCTTATTGTATCCTTCTGGACTTTCAATTGGAAACAACCCAAACTTAGCATACTGGATTGAATTATTTATTTTGGAGAAAAATTTGAAATAAAATATTGCTAAAACTATCTCATTTTATTCACTAGATGCTACCAATTACATTAAAAGTACAGTAAGCAGAAATAAATCAAGTATTCTAGAAATCAACTCTTTATTTCCACACTCAAGACATTTGAAGTACCTGTTAATTATAAAAGTGGTGAAGTAGTGAAGCCAAATTTCAGAGTGGGCTGTAGCAGCTCAGTCCAATTTAGAAGCTAAAATGCATCCATGACATGCCTTGTACTCTCTTAGGTGTGCTGGACAGCTGGTGAGCAGGCCAAACATACCAAACATACCAAACAGGTATGTGCTGCTAAAATATCTCCCAGGAATTTGCCCTCTTCTTGTGGAGGTGGCCTCACTCTCACTCTTTGGATGACTCTGAATGCAGTGTTGCTGGAAGGTTTTGTAGAAAAGGTACCAAAAATGTGCCAGCTTCCATCTTAGGCAAAGCAGAACACAGTGTTCTATCCTAGAAGACCTGACCACAGCCTTTATGTTTTTTGTAATGTGTGTGTATATATATATATCTGATAAGTATTTTTTACTTTAGGTGTCTTCAGTAACCTGTTCACAGTCACACAGTTCACACAGAGAGAGGGATACAAATCAACCCTAAAAACATGACCACTTCCTGAAACCACACTTGTCAGGTTTTTATATGCAAATAAAACCAACATTTTTCTGGCAGCTCTATGACAAAAATAAAAGTACGTAGGGTTTTGCACAACCCAACAGATGCTATGCCAATTTGAGTAGTGTTGTCCTTCTCAATAGCTTAAGTGCAGCACTACAAAAAATCCTGTTCAATAAACAACCCATAGCACATGCTCATGAAGAGGTGAATATACTGAGATATTCATTTCTACCCATCAATCACATTTGGAATTGATCCAGATAACAGAATAGGCTCTTTTTTGGAAGCTATATGAAATTCATTGATGATCATGGTTTTTAGTAGATCTGTATTAGAACCACTAAGGTATTCAGCACTAGAAGACATCTGAACTTTTCTTATAAGGCAGGAATTCAGTGAAAGGAATAGAATTAATCTCTGGGGCAGTGCAAAGAACACTGAATTACCATCCTTCAGACACAACTTTTCTTTGGGTAGCCAAACACAGCAGTCTGGATTTCATTCTGGCATAAGGCATAAGCATCCACTTCACCATCATGACAAGTTCAACATTTGGTCTGTTACAGAAGTTCATGCCATTTTCAGATTTAATTTTTACCAGCA
>VYZP01044566.1:671-20010 GCA_013400635.1 Hypocryptadius cinnamomeus
GATAATGCAAGATCCAGTCTATTTCTTACATCTCATGCAGAGGTTCCTCCAAGTCCTCTGGTGCTCCACAGTTACTTCAGCCTTTTATTCCTGGGAAGTGTTTGGGTAGTGGCAGTCCCTAAGTCAGAGATCCAGTCTGTTCATGGACTACTTCACCATCTAAAGAATCTAGACTGTAATTCCATAGCTGGAACTTTTCACTGCAGTGCTCAAATAGAATTCAACCAACCCCCAGCTTATCTTGCTGTTCTTCCTACTCTTCTTCCTTTTATTTTTTCTTTACTTCTTGGGGTTTTATTTTTTTTTTCACACTTTTTCAACAAAAAATGAAAGCATTCTATATTTCTTCATCGCTCTTTTCCTTTCCACCTCTTCTGTTTCTGTGCTTCTTTTCCACAATTAGCTATTTTTTTTCTTCATTTTTATTTCCCTCTCCTGTCACAAGGAATGAAGCTTGAGCCTGGATCTTGCATTATCTTAATAATTATTTGAACATGTATTACGTCTTCAGACCACCACTATAATCACAAGAGTTAAAACATATTTTTTTTTTAATTTTTTTTTTATAAAAACGATTCTAGGCAGCCTTCCAATTATGATATCAGTCTTGTAACGTTTGCCTGAATTTGCTGACATCCTGAAGGAATGATCTCAAGAGGTGTATTCTCCTGGCTGAAAGGGCCAGCAATGACACATCAGTCAGTGTTAGCCTGCCCACAGCTGATTATTTTGGGGGTTGGAATGGTGCAAGTGGAGAGAATGGAGCCCCCCAAGAGGCAAGATCTGGAAACAGCTGGAATAAAGATGTGCAGGAAGGATGAGGGGTTAGGAAAAGAAAATCTAAGGAGAAAAAGGAGGAGCTTAAGAGCCCAGAGGCAGAAGCAGCAGTAGCCTAGAGCAGAGATTTTCTGAGTGTCATGGAGAACAGGAAAATAAGAACTGATTAACTTTCAGTTATAAAGTAATTCTAATCCATGAAAAAGCCTCCTGGTGGTATCAGAATGAGAGCCAGTGATAACTGGGGAGATTATAATGAAACACCATAGCCTGCTTTCTTTTCTCCTCAGCTCTGCTCCATCATCTTCCTTATCCATCCCTATTTTCCCTGCCTAGACCTGTCCAGCTCCTACAGGAGTTAACAAAGAGCTTTGCCATCAACTCCAGGAGGAGCACAGTTAGGAATTATTGTAAACTGAGGCCAGCCTTGGCAACAGGCTCACAGAAGGGCCAGTTCCACATCAGGAAGCAGAGGATGTTTCACTGATAGTGTTAATGCATTGTAGAGCAATAAAACTTCTGGTTTCTGGCATATTTTGGAGCAACATGACAAGAAATTGCAGAATCCACAATATTGTCCTACCCACAGTTTTCTACTGACCCTAATTACAGTTCTGTTTCTCAAGCTATATAATTTGATTTTCAACAGCACACCAAAAAGGCAGGAGCTCAGCAGTTCCCAGAGTGATTGCACAGTTTGCTGGACAAATGTGTTTTGCTTCTGGCCAGGACTTAGGTGAATAATTAATTAGGAAGTTAGATGTCCAAACATGTCTCCAGTAGGTCTACAGAGCAAGAACAGTTAGTTAGGGCTGGCATGCCTGGATGCCACTCCAAATGTTGAAAGTTGCTGGTAGCTCTTTTCTCTAATGGCAGGTGGTAGATCCAGTGGAGGCCACAGTGTTCTTGCACTTTCATTCCAAGTGTAATTTTCATGTTTTCAGAGACAACCAAAGGACTAAGCACCATTGGTGTAGTGGCACTTGGTCATCATGCATATGACAACAAAAATAATGCTGGAAAAGCAGATACTCATTTTACTCACCATGTGTATCTTGTTTGGACCTTAAAGCATTTTGCCTTTCTCTTATTTCCATACAGGTACATTTTTGTTTATTTTGCCATTGAAGTCCTTAATCTTTTTTTTTGTCTAATTG
The DNA here is from genome assembly GCA_013400635.1 of Hypocryptadius cinnamomeus. Classification (NCBI taxonomy): domain Eukaryota; kingdom Metazoa; phylum Chordata; class Aves; order Passeriformes; family Zosteropidae; genus Hypocryptadius; species Hypocryptadius cinnamomeus. The sequence continues at coordinate 2,606 of VYZP01044566.1, forward strand.
TTGTCGACACACAGCTGTCATACACCACGAGCTGACCCTGCCAGATGAGCATTGCTGTGGTTCAGTCAAGAGCTGCCACCCTGAGCTCACCTGTCCTTCTGAAGAAGGCTTCCACCTGATGCAGCAGGAAGTCTTTGCTGCCACCCCTGCAGAGACATCAGTGCAAACCCAGTCAAAAATCCAGCTGAGGTGAATGGAAGTAGAGAATCAGGCATTCCATGAGGAAACTGAGGTGTGACAGCTCTTTACACCCAAGGTTGCCTGTTTGGCACTGACCTCCAGCCAAGCAGCAGGTGGGAAGCCAAGGCAGCCACTTCTGTAGCTGCTGCAGCAAAATTCACCAGAGCTCATCTCTCAACATGGAGTCATGTTCTTGGCATCAGTGGGAATCAGGCTTCCTCTGACTGAAGGGAAAAGTAGCAAGGGACATGATTTTGGACTGCTACTTATTTTGTTTTGCTTTCAAAGGCAGCAAGATTAAAATTTGAATTCTAATTATGTGCCTTTTTTTTAAGGCACAGCAGCTAACTAATTCCCATCAGTGCTTTCCCTAAGATCAGAAGCAAAGTTGTCACTAAAATATATTTTTTCAATTCCAAGCCAGTCATATAAGTACAGTGCCTAAGATGAATCAGTTCAATGGTGCTCTCATTCCATGTTTAATAATAAAATAAAACCAAAAATTACTAATGAAATACCAAATCCTGCAGGGTATTGAAAATTGCAGACTATTGTCTGAGCTTGCACTCTGACCCCAGCTTATGTTTGTCTGCTGAAGCACAATAAGCACATATGATATTATAGAGCAAATAAAACACACAATTAAGCCAACACATTCAGGCAGATAAAACTAATGAAAGGTTTAGCTCTTCTCAGAAATAATGTGCTCAGGAGAAGACAATCTCTTGAAACACGTGGAATGTCTTAACATAATACATTTCCATGCTTAGATTTTCAAAACTGCAAAATACAGACATTTATAGATACGTGTCTCAAATGCAAAATAATCTTTTTGGAAGGAGTAGACAGTATCTTTTTCTGACACACTGAAGGGGAATAATGTTCATTGTTTATGCATTTGCTCAAGCAATGGAATTTTGCATGGCTAAACTTCACTTCATCAGATGTATATCAGCTTAAATTAGCTCAAAATCCAACTCAACATTCATTTTTAGATCACAGTCTTCAGAGAAACTGATTTATCAGGATGCCTAAATCCAGATGCACTACAAATAGGTGAGGAAAGACAAATAAGCCTCTTGGCATAAACAAATGAGCCAGGGGGAAAAAGAAATGTGAAAAAAGGAACAGCTTAGGGAAAGTAAGAAAAAGCCTGCCAGTGGGAAGAATGCAGTTTCAGATTCCAGACACTATCCCACTTGGATTTCCTCATGTTCCACCTTCCCTCCAGCCCTTCCTTTTTTATTTTTATTCTTTTTCCTTTTTTTACCATTGCCTCCTGGACCACCTTCCCTGCTCGCATCCATCAGCTCTCCAGTTTTGCATTTGCATTCCTTTTTAAACCACATCTCTTTAACAAACCTTATAAACCATTTGCAGTGCCTGAATGAGAACAGTTTGGAAGGACCAAAAAGCTTTGGGCATGGTCTGAGCAATGGTAGCTACCTGGGTATGCTTCGAGCTCCCAACAAATACAGAACCAATCACCCCAAGAATAGGATCTTAAAATGAAAGGCAGTTAATGGCAGACCCTTATCATCCTTCTGTCAGGTGTCTTGGTTTGCTGGTAGTAGAGCTGTGAAGACTTTGCAGAAGAGGAAAGTTCATATAAGAGAAAAAAGTGAAGGAAAATTGAAATGTTTGTATGATACCAATCCTGTCAAGAAACAGTGGCCAAGTGTTAGAATAACTACCCTTTGAGAAATTGGGGATTAAAGGCAAAGCACTCCTGGCCAGAGACCAGGCCTCCTTAGCTGGGGAGCAGCCCAACAGAGAAATCCTTCTTCCTGCACAAACTTTCAGCTGATGGTGGCTAATTAACCTGGTACTTGGTTAAAAATTTAACACATTTGTCAGGTCTGACTCAGTCCTTATTCATCACTATTTAAGAACATAACAGTGTCTCATTTCCATCCATGTTCATGTAGTCTAGCTTGTACAGAGAGGTAAATGAACTCAGAGAAATTAGATCATGTAGAAGAAAGAGTTCTATCAGGTAGCCCTGAGTGTAAGACAGTCAGGGCCACATATATTACCATTATACACCATATTTCATTTTGCTCCTTTTGTTTCCTATCAGACTCCCCAGAGGCCTTAGTTTGTATTCATTCACTCTCTCAAACGTCTTCCCAGATGCTCAAATCCCACTTCTGTTACTGCAGTTTCTTTTAAATTTGTCTGGATCCCTTGTGCAGAGTCAGGACTTTACTGTTCCTTAGCTCAGCATTCTCCTGGCTGGACTCCAGCTCAGGTAATTATATCCAGAGCTCTCTCAGACTTCCCTCTCTAGCTGCCTTTGGAGAAGTTATTCTTCCTTTGCTTTTGCAAGCTGCTTTATAACACTGCAGATCCTGGGAACTGATGGGATGTGTATTTTGGAGAGGCTGTGCATTATGCATTAGGGGTGAACCAACACCTTCCTCAGTGGGACCGAAAGTACTGACACAGCTTCCTTTCTTTTTCATTTCAATGCTATTTTAAGTGAGCAGTTGTCACACCAAGCAGAAGCTGAAGGACAAAAATTTGGTCCAGATGAATCTGTTGTTGCTATTTGGATGTGGAGACTTCACCCTCTAATTTCCTATTCTGAATCTAGCCTGGATTTGTTCAATAGCTGTTCAGTGGCTTATGTCACTTGAGCCGGTTGTCACAAGATGCTCACAAAAATAGATTCCTCACTTTTTGGGAGAAATATCAATACAGAGGCTAAAGAGAGAGCAAGTACTGCTAAAGGTAATGCTGCTACATCAACCAGGAGGCAAATTACAAAGCAAAAGCAGCAGAAAACTTAATATTGCAATGTCTCTGTTCAATCCAGCAGTTCTTTCTTTCTTATATTATCCAGTGCTAGGCCAAAGACAGTTCAGGGTATCCTTTCTAATGAAAAAGATTCATATAGAATCACCAGGAGTCTAAAACATTAAGAGAGAAAAAATATTTTCCTTCTTAACTAAGAAGCGTGGACCATTAATTTAGGCAAATTTCAGAAAGGAAAAGAGGTATACAGTAAAAAAAAAACCAAAATAAAGAATTGCAATTGATCTCCTTACTAGACACTGCTCATTTCCTGCAGGATGTGGGCATGAGAACTGGCTGCAAGTACTTATGCAAGCTCATGTAACTGCTCACTGCAGTGCAGTTCTTCCAAGGCAAAGAAAAGGATCTCCAGACATCAAACAAGTAAACTCTGATCAATTCTCACTCCCTCACCTTGGAGGAATTTGAGTTGTTGCTATCAGCAGAATTTTAAGCTGTTCCCTAGTCTGGGCAGAACTGCTGCACTCAGAAAAATCTTGGGAAGACAAATGATTCAGGAGAAGTCAGTCTGTGCTCACGAGAAGCTTAAGAAATGCTTTCCTAATCTAAACTTGAAGGTTTTACTTTCGCCATGGGCCATCTCTCAGGGGAGGATCATCAAAGAGCAGCCTCATCTACGTGGCCTCACTTGGAATGGAGATTGGACCAAATTAGCTCCAGAGGACCCTTCATGCCCGCTCTGCACCCCCAGGGAAATCCTTCACACCACAGAAATTCCTACCAAGGAAAAATAATAAAAGAAGTATCCATCAGATGAAAAAGTAATATAGACTATATTCAATATTCTTTTGTTTTCCTCCCAAATCTACAAGTTTTAAAAGCTGCCAGATCCAGCTCAGCTTTCATTTATACCCAGTGAGGCCATGACTGAACTTGGATCACTTGCTGAATTAGGTTTTCCAGAGAAGTCACAACCATCACAGCCTTCATGTGACAATGTCCAGCCAGCTGAGATGGTTTCTGCACTTGTCCCAGAAGTGAATAGAGGGGAAGGGAAGGAGCAGGGGTCTGTAGAAGTGTACATCTGGAAGTTTTACTTGACCCTGCTGCAGAGTTAAGTTAGCACAGCCTCTGTGCAGTTTTGATGGCAGGACTTGGCCAGTGCAAAAACAGCTGGCACCAGGTTCATCTTCCTCCCCCTGTGCTAAACAGCCCTTTCATGCAAAAAGAAATTGACCCCACTGTACTCAGTAACATTTTTATCCTCCCTCCCCTGCAGTTCAGGGGTACGTGAGCAGTCATAAATCCATATTTAAAGTGCTGCTGACTGCTTTAGAACTTGGGCAGTAAAGGAAATAAAGTAAGCACATAAGCATGCAGCCCTTGCACTGTTAAACATGGCATCTAGTGCTGGGGATAACGAAAAGCATGGTTGACTAAGGAACTAAATAAAACTGTAAGGCACTACAGTATGATTTATATCACATGGGTTTTTCTGTAATTTTTGTAAGTGGAAACCAGGAATAGGTGCAGGACAACAAGAACAAACATATTTTAGGATTCTCACTGCAATCAAAGCAGTGGGGACAAGGAAAGAGTGAAAGTATACAAACATACTTGAGCACTGGAATTTTTATGAAGGAGAAATATTCACTCTATAATGGTATCCATGTAGAATGGATGCTGTTGGCTTATATTATACCAGATGATTGATGATGGTGCAACATAAATAGCTAATGAGCAATGTAATCTATATTAGTTAATGCTTGTTTATTTTCAAGAGGTGATACAAGAATAAAGTAAATTCTCCAACTTCATAAACTTCAGCATTTGTTTCTTTTTTCTGTTTGAAAACTTTAAACATGAAGCAGGTTTTGGGACCTGCAAGCAAGCAAGTAAAAATTACTTCCTCATGTCCAACCCAGGATTTTCTCTTTAGTCATTATGAGTAAAGATGTCTAATGTAAGAATAGCAACAATTTAATCTTCCACAGAACCCAAATATTTCAAGTACATTGCTAATATTACCAGGTGAATTTGCATTGAACAGTGATATGGATTTTATCAAAGAGAAGCAAAGGCACTGCTTCTCTTTATGGAAGCTATGGATCAAATTTTCAAGAGCGCTGCAGGGTCTTTACACACAGGGCAAGCTCACCATGATATAATCCTCACTTTATTTTAGTCCTTTAGCAAAAGAGCCTCAGACTGCTCCTGTACATTTCTGCAAATGCAGTGACAATCTCCTGTTCCCAAAATTCATTAGGGCAGCTATGTATTTTCCTAAAGAAAATACTGTCAGAGAAACTAAAGGAATGCTTGAACTACTACTTTACCAGAAAGTCCTTTTTGGCTGTGTGATTGCAAACGTTTGTAGATGAGTGAAACTGTTTAGAGTCAAACTTTAAAAAGAATGTGGAAATAACCATTAGCAAGCCAGAGGTGTCTGTGAAGATCATAGAGGATATATTGAGGGATATTAAGAGAGTGCTGCGATTCAGCTGGGAAAGATCAAAGAGAGCCAGATAACAGCCAGGGGACATCAGAGTACCATGAAAGTTGCTGAGGATGTAGGAAAAGCCTGTCTACTGCTGTGGGACATAAGGGAAGCTGAATAAGATATGTATGTCAAGAAACATCCCAGGGTGATACAGAAAACCAGAGGACACATCCTCACGGCAGAGTTGTCTGAGAAGGCCTCGCAGTGGTGTGAGATGCAAGACTCAGGATGATGAGGAAAACCAGGAAAGGTTGAGAATTGCTGGGGACACAAGACAGTCAGCTAACAGGAAGGAATGTCTCTGAATGCAATCACATCTAGAAGGGCTACAGCTGATGGGTAGAGCTACAAGGATGTTTGAAATAACACAGTCAGAGTGTCCCTAGTTTATGGTGAATAACACATGATGCTGGACATCAGTGACCAATAAAGTCAAATGAAGAACAATTAGAAATATGCCAAGGAAAACACATCATATCACAAAATAGAAAAAAAAAATTCATTGCTAGAGAGCATAAGGGAGGATCTGGAAAATGCTTTCAGCAAAAAGCTCCTCAGCCTTAGGAACCTTCTTGGAGCAGCTGCTAAGCCTGAAGAAGGCTATAGCATGTTAGGGAATGAGAGAGCAACTGTAAGGTGCCAGAAACAGTGAAGCAGATTGTGAGCTGAATGACAAATGTGTAAGTGGCTGGTTGCTATAAGGGGCCACAGTGTCAGGAAATGTTGGAGCCTGCTGTGCTGCTTCTGGAGGCATCCAGGAAGGATGCAAGTTGAAAGAACACTGTATAGGTTAAATAGCATCAAGAAACATCAGAGAAGACCATGAACACCTTTAAGCCTGTTCAGCAGAGGGATCCAGACTAAGGCAGTGAATTATTGGAGTGGCCACATAGAAACCAAGGCAAGGCTGTGATCTCCCAAGGGTCCAAGATACCAGGAAAAAGCTCTAGAAAGAATGTAGATTGCTAGGGGGACTGAAGAATCCTGCATATAAACAAGGGACAACTGAAAGCTGTGAGATTGTCAGGAAGCACTGGGTAAAGTCACAGACTTAACTCAGATGTCTGGTTTCACCTTTTGACTAATAGAAGAAAGATGTGACCCAAGATAATCCTGCCTGCTTCTCTTTCAGAGAGAACAGAACCCCTTTCAGTACTGTCTTAAAGCAATGAATGCTTCCTGCTGAACAGCCATACAAGGCCATGTATGGAAAATAGCTATCTATCCTATGTCATTGTATGTGTTTAAACTGGGCCTTGGAAACCACACGAGACCAGGAGAGGAAAATAATCTCTTTGGGACAAGGGAAAATCTTTAAAGGACTAAGTTGTGCTTATGTCTGTGTGCTGGTGCAAGGAGCCCTTCTGCCCCCCTCAGCACAGTTACAAGCAGGTAAATATCCCCAGTCTTTATAATGAGCTTACAAAATACTGAGAGAGAGAAAAGCAGAGCAGAAAATATGTTTTATTCACGCATTCATCTAACTCCAGAGCACTGGTCCTAAATAGAGTAACATGGCCAATGTATTTATAATTCACAGGGCCAACTGGCTCTGGAGCAACACCTTGCTGGAGCCTGGGCAGAGCGAGGCCCTCAGCCCCCATCTGGCAACCCAGTTTTACAGAGGAGACACTCTGTTTGAAACCTGCTCCTCGCTGCACATCTTCCCTAGGGAATGCCAGGCACCAGGACTTGAGCAGCACAGCTCCTTCCTCCCTCCCTCGAGCACAGCTCAGCCCCAGGAGAGCCACTCTGCAGCCTGAGTTTGGACGGGAGGTGCAAGGGGGAAGAAGACAAAGGGTTATTTTTTGTCAGATCTGCTGTGGAAGGCTGAAAACAGCCAGGTTTCCAGCCTCTTTCCTTTGTTTGCCTTAGGTCTCTCAGTTTCTATATCAGGCTCTGGTTCAGCTTCCATTAGCGCTTCCTCATCAACATCGCTAACAATGGTTTCTTCACTGAGGGTATCACTAGGATTATACTTACTGCCAGAATCCTCTGGCACAAAATCACTGTCTGAGTCAGAGCAGAGAAATAATTAACCCTCATGATACTTCTCTGAAGAATGAACAGAATACTTAATAAGATTTATGGGACATCAAACTGATGCTGCTCCTAAGGAGAAAAGCATTCGCTCGCTGAAGTTGTCATCACCACCAAGGAGTGAGGAGGTTCCTGAGTGGACACAGGAGGCATCCTCACCTCACCTCAAGGCAACCTGCATCCCCTTAATTGAGTTAGTAACCTTACATGTCCAAACAGCAAACCACTTGTTTACTGCTCTGGCCCTGGATTAGATCATGGTTTCATTTCCTTAAAAAAAAAATCTATTGGAGTCAATGGATTCTCAACTCCTGTGAAGCTGGCCAGGCTGGAGGAAAGTAGGACAAGACTATCTTACCTGAAATTACCAGCATTGGATTTGCAAATGGCCTTCAAATACTCCTGATCACATTCTTGTTATGTAAGATTAGATTTATCATTTAACTTACAATTCCAGAACTGAAATAGAACAGTTGAAAAATTTTCCCCACATATGGAGAAGAGTGTTGCCCCACAGGACAGAAATAAGCACCAAAATATATACAAATTTTATATATACAAAAGAGCAGGCTTTTGCTCTTTTCAACTCTAGAGACAAGAGTTTTCCTTCCCTCCAAAAAGTAATCAGTCACTTCAGTGGCAGACATTTGCATCCAAAACTAATTAACTTTCTAGGTCCAGAAGGTCCAGAAGGATCCCCTCCCAAAAGCTGGTAATATGTCTCAGCAGCATAGAAAAAGGATAGTACAGTCCTAGCTGGCTGGGAGGGATCTCTGGAGAAGTACATATGATACAGATTTCTGTCTGCAAAAAAACCCAGTAGTCTGCTAAGATCTGGAAGCCTCAAAATCCTTTCACTTCTGCTGGGAATTTAGTTCAAAGCAGCTGCATCTAAATGTTGCATAGCAAATGCTACACTGGCAAATCTTCTCATGATTCTTGTTTTTAAATCAACAGGAATAAACTATATGGAAGAGGAGCTTGCTTTAGGACAGCCAGTTTTACCCTGTTTTAAACTAAAAGTGAAAACAACCCTAAGGAAAAAAAAGGAAAATAACTGAAATATGCATGAGCAACTGCACTGCCCTGCCTCATCTCTTTGTGCTGCATAAAGGGGACACAGATTGGCTGAATCTTTTATACAGAGAGATCTGGCCAGAGATTCATCACAAAGCACGCAGTTACCATTCCCAGTTCCTGTCCCTCCCAGCCAGGAGTGGGTAAGAGGCAGGGACAGAAACCAGGAGGATCAGTAGCAGGCTGGGAATTGCCTGAAGGCTTGCTCCTCATCTTTCTCCAGGCCCTAAAAGAGTGAGAGCAGTGAGTATTTCCTGCTCATTCACATCCCTTGCATAAGTGTTTCTGATATCTGTTCGACCTCTATACTTCTGCCTCATCTAAAAGAAAGGGGAACTTTGTCAGTAATTCCTGAAGGAGGAAGATCACTTCAACCTTTGACTTACTCACTACTCATTAAAAAAATGAGATCAGTAAAAGTTGCTAATGGAGAGAGAAAAACACCTCAGCACGAATGCAGTGGTTAGGGCACATTGTAAATCTTGTTAGGAGCTATCCCTTCAACATAAAATTACTGCCATGGCATGGAATTTATGCAGATATTCTCCCTGCCCCCACTCCTAAATATCACCTAGGTCTCCCTTCATATTTTTTATCTAATCCAAATATTTTGAAAACACTAACCTTAGAGATTTGATGTTAAAATTCCTCTGCAGACCCAAGCCAACTAAAGAGCCAGGTAAATCCCTGCAACCTCCATGACAAGGGTCTAAACAGCAGCAGCATGTTGGAAGTAAGGAAGCCCTTCCCAGCTGATCCCAGCTCTTGTGTATGCTTTATGTGGGCCTGTGAGCCCAGTACTACACAAGCCCTGGATCAAACACCTCTTAGAAGAAGCTGCCATACTGCAGACATCCAAGGAATGTGTGTGCTTGCCATTGTTCCAGGAACTGGCAACACTAATGTCAAGCATCCATTTTGATGCTAATTTGACCATAATTTGGACCTCCACCCTCACCAGCACTTGACCAAGGGCAAAGACTTGAACAGGGGAGCTTGAGGAGCTTGCAGGGTCTTTATTCTGCCGTGCATTCTTGGCCACAGCTGGCTGGCACAAAGTTCTGCTGCTGCTGTAAGTCTGGGAAGGGGTAAATGGGGAAACAGCTCCCCTGCTGCAGCTTCCCAAGCTATGCCAGCCAGGCTGCCCAGCAGGCCCATGTGCTGGAGTCCTCCTCTGCCTGCAGCCCAGGGAATGGGAGAAGCTGCTGATTCAGATCCACTCCCCCTGCTCAGCCCGTCCTACTTCTTGTGGAAATTACCACCTCTTGAGTTCTGCCTGCAGAGTAGGCTCCTGTGGACACCCCCTCAGCTACTTGGGTCAACCTGGGCCAGACTTAAATGGATTAAGTAGGAGGTTTTTGCTAGCCCAGTTTGATTGAAGTGGGTTGAGGGGAACTTACACATGCATTTCTGCAAACACATCCTGAGAGGGCATTCATTCCCAGGAAAAGGCAAGGAACAAGTAGCAGGGACTACCAGCTCTTGTACTGCCACAGCTAAATCAAGAGTCCACTCAAATGAGGCTCTGCAGATTCAGAGACAGGCATGAATTTTCTTTGCAAACAGTGAAAGCTAATATTTCCCACCAGCTGCAGGTTGCTGCTCTCACAGCAGCACAGGGGGAAGGGGAAGCCTGTTACTCTCACTTGAGCAAGAAGTTGGCAGGGTTCACCTGCCAGGAAAGTTCAGGCCTTAGCATTACAGCTGCTCTGTCTCCCTTTCTGTAGGCTGAACTGAGGAGGAGGCAATTTCCATCTGATCCAGACTCAGACACATAGCTCAGAATTAGAAGTCAAGTTAAAAAATTCGGAAAGCCCTTCTACCCCAGCTGCAGTTACACAGCTCCAGAGGATTTGGGAAGGTATCACTGTAAGCATCTAATCTCTCTTGCCTCTTCTGGTGCTTTGTACTCAATTACGTCAGCCACGGCAGCATGAACAGCACAGGTAAACCAGCCTTAAGTCATGCCTATCAAATAAAAAGCTTTGCTGCTTAAAGATTAATGTAAGAAATCAATGTGCTTGCAGTGTGTGCCAGCAGATGATCTAAGCCCATCTTAAGCAGGCTCAGAAACTTCACGTAATGGTGATACAAAAATCTATGAGCAGTTAATGCTAAGACTGTCTGTCTGCTTCCAGAGTGCTTCAAATGCTGGTTCATGAGCTGGCTACCAGATGTGCTCCTCTTTTCCCTGAAGGCCATCACAAGGACTGCTATTTCATTCTCAAATCTCAACAGCCAGCGTGGTGACAGCAGAGAGGCTGCTCTCTAACATATGTCTCCTGCATGACAGCACATCCATTTGAATACCTTGTTATGCTGAAGGAACTGAAGTGACCACTTAACAGGAAGGGATGAATCTTTCCAGCTATCAAAACTGAGCAGCTTAACAAGAGCACTGTCAGAACAGCATCCAAAAATGAAAGAGCAGTTTCTGTTCAGGATAGAACACGGCCACAGGCAGGGAGGATTCTCTGGCCAGAGTAATGGCTGTTGCCATCCACATACATACACTCCCTAACAAAGTGAGATTAGACCATATTAAATGACATTGTCTTTTCTGATGTTAAAGCAAATTAGGGAACAATGCTGCCTTGGGCAAGGTCATTGCTCAAGTGTCTGGCAAGTGTAGATCACGGTGTGCCCTGATCAGGGCCATGTTTGGAGCGTGCTCCTTTCACAGGAGCAGGGGCACTGGGGAAAAGGAATGAGGATAGTGACAGGCATCCAGGTTTTACCCTGCCCTGAAGCTGTGACTTGGCTGTGACAGGCACCAGGACAGGGCCCTGGAATCCTGCTGTCCACATACAGCCTTAACTGCCATGAACTGTCTTTTAACAACAAAGTGTCACCAACATTTAATTATCCTGTTAGGACAATATGAGCCTGAATCACTCTTTAAGATGCTTGTGTCCAAAACAATAGAAAACTGGCATTGATGTAATTAACTGTGTATGGCTCAACCTGGCAAAACCTTCAGCCAAACTGCGTAAAACATAAAACCCCTAAAAAGGAGCCGCGTGCTTTGTGCTCCTTCAGGAGCTGTGGAGTGAAACCTGTGGCTCAGACTGGCGTGTTATAACCCATCCAGGAGCACAAACTGCTTCTCACTGCAGGCTCGGTTCTCATGGGCACGGAGACTCAGAAGCCAGTGAGAAGTCAAGACCTTGAATCTCAGTGTATTCAAGATTTATCTGCATCCCTATGCACATAAATGCCCTTTCAAAGGGAAAAATAGCCCCGTGTGATTAAAGTCTGCATCAGTACAAATCCCAGGCTGGTTTAGACCATACACACACAAGAATGGAATGTATAATCACAATGCCTGGGATTCTCCTTAACTTTGCTAAGGGCTGGGTTGAAGCTATTTTGAAAGAAGCAACTGTATCTCCTTTAAGCATTAAGCACTCTTGGCAGTAATAATTGCCTTGTAACTAACTCCTCATTAGCACTCTCTCAGACCTGAATTACTGTGCTGACTTTATGTTGCTCCCGGTCCAAGAACAGGATTATCATCCCGGCACCAAAGTCTGCTCTTAATTATATNGTTCGCTGGCGACTGCACGGGGGAGGCAAAAATCGCAGAATCGATTAGGTTGGAAAAGAGCTCTGAGATCGTCGAGTCCAACCTATGGCCGAATCAGCCATATTAAGTAGGCCATAGATAACCCTAAGTGCCACGTCTGCTTAGTTTTTCGAACGCTTCCAGGGATGGTGACTCCACCACCTNATGACTCTGGATTTAGAGCAGCATAACTGAGATCAGTTTGTCCCATTGTTTCCCATCTAATCCACAATTTAGCATGATAAAGCACAGTGTTCTATACAAAGCTTCTTTTAGCTGGGAAGACCAGCTTGTTTTACCCACCAGGAATATGTCATGGTGACAGATAACTATTTTAATGAATTTCATACTCTTATCTGAATTCCTTATCCAGGAGAGAAAAATAGTTTTACAAAAAAAAAAAAAAAAANGGAGTTGAAGGGAGCGATAAGGTCACTCCTGAGCCTCCTCTTCTCCAGGCCGAGCAACCCCGGCTCCACCGCCCTGCTCTGGGCTCTGCGCAGCACCTCCGTGTCCTTGGGGAAGTGACACATCTGTGCCCAGAACTGGACACAGCACTGGCCTCAGCAGTGTCGAGTACGGGGGAAAAGAGCCTGCGAGGAAAGGGGATTGCTCGTTGGTGTTGCAGCTGGCCATCCTTTTCTGTGGAACGGGAGGAAGGTCTCATTTACAGCCCCAAGAGCATCCCTAGGGAACAGTGTCTCGGGTGGTGCTGTTGGCGGCTGGGGTGAACCTCAGGAGCTGAACTTCAAAGACACTGAGCTCATTCACGGTATACCTGTGTGTTGGAAACCGAGGTTAAGAGTTCTGCTGAAGTATCAATAATTAGTTTATTTTAGGAGTTTATAGCATTTAAGAGCTGTATTATTTGCATTTGTCCTTTCGTTAGCTCAATACGTTGCGGTTTTGCCTGCAGTTTCAGACTGGATGGTGTTTTCATCCTAAAGAACAATTCCTCAAGGGCCTAACTTCTCGGTTTATGACTGTTTCTTGTTTCTGGTCACTTTTTTGGGAATGTGGTTTATACAAATATTAAAATAAACCTCAGTCTTCAGAAAAAGCCTTATAGTTCACCTAAAAAGCAGCACAAAAATGTGATGTGAAACTCACACCTGAGAAAGCTTCCGTACAAAAGGCCTAGTGTTCTTCACCAAAAATAGGGGAACTAGAGAAACCTTCAGAAGATTAAATTAATATCTGATTATTTAAAGCAGATTAGCTCTGCCTTTTAATTAGCACAGAGACACCATATGTGATTGCTGCTGCTAATAAAATTGCCCAGTTTTGCCTTCCTAGGCTCTGTGACATTCAGTTAAATGGAAGAAGGGCTGTCACTGCAGCCAGGAGTTGCTCTTCCCCTTTCCTTAGAGGGCCTCTAAAGGTAATCTCTTCCCATCCATGGCAGTAAATTTGTTACAGAGGGGTTTATATAGGCCCTGTTATCATAACACAAGTACCCTCCTGTTACTTTGGCAGAGAATTAGCCCCAGCAATTTCATAATTGGGCTTGCTGGGGAGCTGAAGGAAGAGCAGGAGCTGTGGGAGATGGGTGTGTGTGTTCTCCAGCCAGGTGCTGAGTGGTCTTGCCTTAGCAGGAGCAGGTTATTGATACACTGAGGTGTTCCTGCTGCCTCTCTTGTGCCTTTGGGGCTGCTCAGCAGGGAGTTGTGCTGTTACACTGCTGCTGAGCTCAGGAGGTGGCAGTTTGTCAAACAAAAAGTATCAGTCTGTGGTGAGATCCCCTCTGCAACAGGAATTTCAAAATGTATTTGTAGCAGAGATTGTTGACCATTAGCACAAATCACCGTACAATAAAAACTGCAGCGTGAGTTCAGAATGCTGTCAAAGGCAACCTTGCTTTGTTTCCAGTTCCTGATGTTAGCTGAGGTTGCAAATTGTGCTCAGGAGGAACCACTTAACGCTCAGCCACCGAGGATGTGGATTTTTATCAGTGAACTTCGGTGATTTGAGGGTCCAGAGGGACCGGATGGGTCAGAGCTCAGGCNCATGAACTTTGCAGGAGTTGCAAGATCTCCGTGGATGATATTTTAAGATCTAATGCAATGCTTTCTCTACTATTTTATTTCAGTTTGTCATTAATGCAAAGGAAGACACTAGATAAAACACCTGAAGAAATCACCAAGTACAATCCAGATGCCTGAACACAACTTTACGAAGCAGAACTTGCAGTGGCAATGCATGTAGGAGCTTGATCAAAGAGAGATAATTAATCATGTACATACAGGTTGGATGAGGGGAAAAGGCCTGAGGAAAACCCACATGAAAAGTCTTCAACACACAAGTACTTACATTATTGCTTCATAGCTTTTTATGGTCTTAAATCCAAGCAAAAAAAATACATTATCTAAGGTGGTCTAGGGAATACAGCAAGGATATACAGAGACAGACTGAGGAAAGGGTAAATGAGGTTTTACAGCATTCCACATTTCATTTGCAAGTGATGGAATGGGCCGTTAAGACCGTTGGAATGACTTCTTGCATGGCAGAAAGCAGAAACTCAAGAAAAGAAAGCAAGATAAGTATGTATATTTTAGCAGAATTCTTACTAACTACTAAATTATTATTGGCTGCATACCAAACACTCCACACAGTGATAAACAACTGTTCATTTTATTTCACTAAACAAAAAGCCCATTGAAGGATTTCTACTATTACTGCACTCACTGGAACTCACTTGACAAATACAGTTTTGGACATACATCAAATACAACTTACAGCTGAATAGCTGCAGTGGTCTGACTTACTTTCCAAACATGTCAAGAAAATGTTCTGTTCTCCAGGCAAAAGGAGAACAACAGAGCACAGCAGTGCACTAACTACAGGTATCAGACATTCCCTGGGGCTCAGAAATAGCTTCTCTTCTTAATTGTGGAGAGTTCAGCAACTGGCCCTGCTTTCAGGGGAACTGGGGGCGGGGGTGGTTTCATATCCAGCCCCTCATTTTTGGTGGCAATCCAGCAAAACCAGTAGGAATTCTCTTATTCTGTCTTGCCACCAAAAAAAGGTACATTTTCAACAGCTGTGGCAGCACAACAGTACATAAGGCCACACATTAAACTAGAAAAACCAAACTCATCTCAGTAAAAAAAAGCGTTGCTAAAAATGGTGCTGCTTTTAATCCCAGCATTGGTTCCATCCCCAGTGCAGAGTCACAAACAGCTGTGGCAGCACAACTTGGGGCCATAGGTGGTGGTGGCAGTGGCAGGGATGACAAAATCCTTAAGATCTGCAGCCAGGAACAGGTTATGCAGAGCTGTGTACCAGGCTGTAGAGAACTGTCATTGTGACACATCCCATTTCCCTCAGAGGCAAGGCCAGTTATGAAATCCCTCTCTGTTCTTTGCCCTGGCTGCTGCAGTTTGTCACCTCCAAAATTGTGCCTATAGAACAGTTTTAGAAGCTGCATCCTAAAATGGATCATGGAAATTATCTAGGTTGTGGGAAAAAAAATACTACAATGGGTTTTTTTTCCTGATCTTGCTCTGTTGCATTAGCTCAGCTGCAGGGCTATTGACTGGGCATTGGCAAGCTCCTGAACCACTTCTGTGTCAAAGAACACACAAAAGATCCTAAACATTTGATCCAAAACTAAAATCCTCTCCAAAGTGCCTATGACTGGACAGCCCAAAACTGAGGCTCTTTCAGAAGGTGCACCCATGTCCCACTTGAAGACCTGGACCCAAATTTGGTGAAGGATGGTTCTGCAAAATGTGTGTTACAGGGTTTGTGCTCCCCACACATTCCTTTCCACGTGTTTACACCCCCCACATGTCTGTACAACACTACCAAATGCAATTCCTACTCTGCTGTTATAAATAGCTACCCAAACTTAAGAAGAGTAGAGAACCATTCTGTCCAGGTTGGGTTCTGGTTTTGGGATGATTGCTTTAGGCTCTGTCCATATACCTATCACCTGATAACCTGTTGATTCTCAGCATCTCTGAAAGACAACTCTTGCAGATCTGAAGCTGGGTTCTGTGACACATCAGTGCCTAAACCCTGTGAACAGTTCTAGAAAGAAAGAAAAAAAAAAATCCTTAAATCTTTCCACCCTCCATAGCCCCCACTCATTGGTGCAAAGCCCTTTACCAGAATTTAAACCACATAATACCCACAAGTCACAATTTATGAAGTTTGGCAGCCTAATCACTGTAGACTTTTTCAGAATAGATCCCCACAGTAACAATTATTTTCTGCTTTACTGACTCAGGGAATTTCATTCTAGTTTTTCTCCCCTTACCTCCCATCCACCCTTTCATTTCTAGGCCACATTTCTTCATTCTCTCTTGCACGTATTGTGCCTTTTGTGGCCAAAAAAAGCCTGCAGCTATAGTATTTCCCCATGTTGCTAGTGGAGACTGCAACAGCCTGCATAATTTGTCCCCTCAAATGCAGATCTGCCCTAAACCTTCCGGTTTATTTGTTTGGCAACACTGGTGAATTTCGAGTTGTTCAGTAAAACTTGGAGCTGTGAATCATTATCAGGAGCTTTTGGGTTTTCAGTGAATCCCTGTGAAACAGAGAATAGAAACTGCAAGTTTTACGTGCTTATTGTCACTGCAGCAGCAGCACAAGCCGTGTGACATGAGCAGAGCTCAGCTCTGTGTCTGGCTACAGGCTTTGTTCTGTAAAGGCACAAAAATCATTGCTGGCAATGGGATTTTAAAACACATCAGGAGAAATCTCAGATCTTTTTTTTCCTCCCACATTTCCTTTTTGAAGGGGATTTTTAAGTCAGCTTTACGTAAAAGCTTTACACACACACGACTGAAAAGCAGACTTCCCCAACATCTCATAATTTTATTCTATGCCATTCAGCCTCCTCCCCAGAGAGCAGCTTTAGTTCAGCGATGCCTCAGCACCCCTCAGCAAGGCAGACCAGGAAAGGCAGCGAGGGGCTCCCACACATCCTTTTTGTTCCACACGAAGCCAACCTCCAGCCTCACGCACGCCCTTCCAGCTGGGAAAACCTGGGAATTGCTCCAGCGGGGAGGGCCGGCCGAGCAAACAGAACACCTCAGCTGCACGGCCCTCACCTCCCGCCGGACCCCCAGGGCCCCGCTGCCCCACCCGCCTCCCCCGTGGCCTCAGAGCGTGAATTTACCGCGGAGACAGCCCGTACCTGGCCTGGCAGAGCCCCGAGGCGCCGGCCTCGGGCGGGTGGGCGCTCCGCCGCCAGCGGGACTCGAACCCGCCACCCGCGGGCCCCCAGCCCGGGCCGCCACCGGGCGCCTCTCCCCGCGCGGCGGGCGGGGAGCGCTGCCG
>VYZP01044566.1:20087-34246 GCA_013400635.1 Hypocryptadius cinnamomeus
TGTGCCCAGAACTGGACACAGCACTGGCCTCAGCAGTGTCGAGTACGGGGGAAAAGAGCCTGCGAGGAAAGGGGATTGCTCGTTGGTGTTGCAGCTGGCCATCCTTTTCTGTGGAACGGGAGGAAGGTCTCATTTACAGCCCCAAGAGCATCCCTAGGGAACAGTGTCTCGGGTGGTGCTGTTGACGGCTGGGGTGAACCTCAGGAGCTGAACTTCAAAGACACTGAGCTCATTCACGGTATACCTGTGTGTTGGAAACCGAGGTTAAGAGTTCTGCTGAAGTATCAATAATTAGTTTATTTTAGGAGTTTATAGCATTTAAGAGCTGTATTATTTGCATTTGTCCTTTCGTTAGCTCAATACGTTGCGGTTTTGCCTGCAGTTTCAGACTGGATGGTGTTTTCATCCTAAAGAACAATTCCTCAAGGGCCTAACTTCTCGGTTTATGACTGTTTCTTGTTTCTGGTCACTTTTTTGGGAATGTGGTTTATACAAATATTAAAATAAACCTCAGTCTTCAGAAAAAGCCTTATAGTTCACCTAAAAAGCAGCACAAAAATGTGATGTGAAACTCACACCTGAGAAAGCTTCCGTACAAAAGGCCTAGTGTTCTTCACCAAAAATAGGGGAACTAGAGAAACCTTCAGAAGATTAAATTAATATCTGATTATTTAAAGCAGATTAGCTCTGCCTTTTAATTAGCACAGAGACACCATATGTGATTGCTGCTGATAATAAAATTGCCCAGTTTTGCCTTCCTAGGCTCTGTGACATTCAGTTAAATGGAAGAAGGGCTGTCACTGCAGCCAGGAGTTGCTCTTCCCCTTTCCTTAGAGGGCCTCTAAAGGTAATCTCTTCCCATCCATGGCAGTAAATTTGTTACAGAGGGGTTTATATAGGCCCTGTTATCATAACACAAGTACCCTCCTGTTACTTTGGCAGAGAATTAGCCCCAGCAATTTCATAATTGGGCTTGCTGGGGAGCTGAAGGAAGAGCAGGAGCTGTGGGAGATGGGTGTGTGTGTTCTCCAGCCAGGTGCTGAGTGGTCTTGCCTTAGCAGGAGCAGGTTATTGATACACTGAGGTGTTCCTGCTGCCTCTCTTGTGCCTTTGGGGCTGCTCAGCAGGGAGTTGTGCTGTTACACTGCTGCTGAGCTCAGGAGGTGGCAGTTTGTCAAACAAAAAGTATCAGTCTGTGGTGAGATCCCCTCTGCAACAGGAATTTCAAAATGTATTTGTAGCAGAGATTGTTGACCATTAGCACAAATCACCGTACAATAAAAACTGCAGCGTGAGTTCAGAATGCTGTCAAAGGCAACCTTGCTTTGTTTCCAGTTCCTGATGTTAGCTGAGGCTGCAAATTGTGCTCAGGAGGAACCACTTAACGCTCAGCCACCGAGGATGTGGATTTTTATCAGTGAACTTCGGTGATTTGAGGGTCCAGAGGGACCGGATGGGTCAGAGCTCAGGCAGGTGACTGCAGGAGTAGCTCTGATAACAGTTCAGGTGCTATAGAAGAAAAAGTGGTGGTGTTGAGCCTACCCCACTGAGCTGATCCCTTTCAAGTCTTCATGTGGAGCTACTCTTTTCTGAAGTGTTTCAAGCCTACAAACACAGGCTTCCAGTTGGTTTTTCTGGGGTGTGATGCACAGTGAGGGGGTGTCTCGTCTCGACATGACTCTCATGGTTTGTCCTGCTTGTCTCCAAGGTCTCTGCAACTGTTGTTGCTGAATTTGCAGGGTTTTTGAACATGCCCAGTGTTAACCTTGCTGATGCTGCTAGAAAGGCAGCCTGCACTGTAAGGCAGAGAAATGTGGGGGGTCAAATTCCACACCACCTTGGCTGTGGGATTACAGCTCCCACAGCACCAGAGCTGAGGACTGCCACAGAGGTACTGAAAACATGGAGCAGTACATAATTATGATTAAGGGTAGTCTGAATGTGGGCAGATTCCCTTCAATATATGCTGAGAATTGTTAGCTGTCAGTGCTAATTCCTAAAATATTAAAAATTAACATGTTTGTCATTTCAGGTCCGTGTTGTCCTCAAATACCGACATTGTGATGGGAACCTCTGTATCAAAGTAACAGATGATGTGGCTGTAAGTACAGAGCACATTCCCCTTTCAGAGCTTCTTGTACCACTCACAGACTTGTGTTTTGCTGTCAGTCAGCTTGGGAGCTCTTGGACACTGCCTTGAGAGTGCCTGACAGTTTTCTAAAAACTTGTACTCAGCCTTCCCTTGTTTCTGTGTCTGCCTTGACACTGACCAGTTCAGGAGCATTTTCAAACAGGTGTTCACCAGTGTGAGTGGGTCCTTTTTATCTGCTCAGAGTGGTGAAAACTTCCAGCCATAGGTGAAGTTCCCTTCTTTGTGATTATGAGACTGAGTGACAGCAGTGTTACAGTCAAGGAGTTGTTTTTCTGCAGTCCAGGGTATGCTGGTATTCTGCAATCCAGACACAGTATTCTGCCCTACTCTTGCCTTCAGACTTGGAAAAGAGTCAAATTTCTTCTTTCCAGGAAAAGTAGTCTGGCATTGGAATTTCAAGTGCCTGGAATGGATGTGCAACTCCAGTAAAGGCACTTCTTGATAGGGCAGTAGAGCTTAACATGGGTGAGCTGTTGAGTGTGGGGCACTGATAATGGGGAATTTAAGGGTAATTTTGTTGAAATCTCCCATTGGAGAAGTTGGAGTCAGGTGATAAGCTCTTCTGGGGTATCGGCTACCTTACCTGCCTTCAGTCAGAAAAGGATGTTACACCAGGTGGGGGAAAATGGGGACAGGTTT
This sequence comes from Hypocryptadius cinnamomeus, assembly GCA_013400635.1. Classification (NCBI taxonomy): domain Eukaryota; kingdom Metazoa; phylum Chordata; class Aves; order Passeriformes; family Zosteropidae; genus Hypocryptadius; species Hypocryptadius cinnamomeus. The sequence goes on from VYZP01044566.1 coordinate 22,879, forward strand.
CAGGATTTTGGTTGGGTTGTTTTAGTGTTTGGGGTTTTTGTTTGTTTGGGTGTTTTTTTATTTTCATCAGATTCTGTGTTCCCTGTTTAGGGCTGTCTTAGAAAAACAGGTTTTGCTTGGGGTAGGGGATCCCCTTCAGTGGGAAATACTGAATTTTATGTCCCTGGCAGTGTAACATTAAGGACTGTGAAAGGCACAATAAGCTTGTTTTCAGAATATAAAGAATTGGCATGTAACTTCAGGTTTAAAATCTGTTTCTATGTTTAGACAACACAAAAAAAGGACAGCTTTGAAACCCAAGTTTTAACAGCTTTTTGGAGCTAGAAGAAACTAGGATAAACCATGAGTTTCCCTGTTTTCAATATGGGAGGCATGAGCATTAAGGAGAAGCTTAAAAGCAAACACAGATATGTTCATGCTCTGAAACAGGGTAGATGTGTTGGTGCTGCCTCCTGGTAACTAATGAACATTTCAGTGCTCTCCTTGTTCTGTGTGTTCCAAGCACAAATGCACAGCAGCTACAAACAAGATAAAAGCAGTTGAAGTGAGGTCTGATATCAGGAACTTTGTCTTGCAGTGTTTGCTGTACAGAACAGACCAGGCACAGGACGTGAAGAAGATTGAGAAATTCCACAGTCAGCTCATGCGGCTCATGGTGGCCAAGGAATCCCGCAGTGCTGCCATGGAAACAGACTGAAGGGCTGCCAAGGAAATCACTGCTCTGGTCACATTTCACTGGAAGCAAATCTTTGGGATTTCAACGAGAAACTGGGGCAGGAGATGCTTTTATGTACTGAAGTGGACTGATGACAAGTCTGAAGCATTTTCACCCCTCAGACTCCACTTTGGAAATCTAGGAAAATAAATGCTTTCAATTGAAAGCTTATATTTATTTTTGGGTATTAAGCAACTATTCTTACACGTTAGGTATGCTAAGAAGACAAGTAAATATTTTAAATCTACAGTATGTTAATGCAAATTTGTTAGGCCACAGGCATACTTCTGGAAAGTTACTGTAAAATTTCATATAGATTTCATTGTGTTCATACCTTATGCTGGTGTATTCTCAAAATGAGAGGGTTTATTAATCTAATACTGTAGCATGGTGACTGGGTTTAATAAATATTTACATACATTATATAAATCTGTTGGGTTTAGAATAACAGACATTTTCTGAACTGAAATGTTGAAATTGCCAATTTGTATTACCACTGTCGCTGGCAGCACTCTAGCTTTTGGTATTGCACTCAGTCATTAGATGTGCAACATTATCCATAATGCAGTTTGTAGAACTCTTATATTGACTAAATGATTAAACTTCTGTATTTTAAAAATTAAAACAGAACTTCACATGAATATTCCTAGAGATCTGTGAGAAACTGGGAGGGTTTTTTTCTGCTTGTGCAAATACTGCTACTAAAAAACAGTCAGTGGCTTTTTTACATACTTGAACTATTTTGTACTAGCAGGGGTTTGTTTTCCCATCCTTGCTTCAGGCAGAGTTGAAGTATATCAGCAAGACAAATTCTAGAAGCTCTTGCCTATTATGCTAATAGAAAATATCCAGCTGAACGCTACCCAGATTCCTTCTAGCAGCTTGTTAACTGCAATTTCAAATGTTACATGTGGCAGGTGGATGTCAGCCAAATGAATAAATGGATGAAAACACCTTAATAAATACTTAAATACCACTGTCAGAAATAGACCAATGCTCCTGTAGCTTAGATGTGTTTCTCACAGTAACCTCTGGTAGGCTGATGGAAGCTTTAATTGTCTCTTGTAAAAAAGCTTTTTGTTTGAAAACCCAGTAGCTAAAATTGATACTTGCTTTGACTAGGTCTTGCATACTTGAAAACAGATCAACATTTCCATATAATTAGGCTATTGGTATAACTAGGTGCTTTGAGAACTGATTTTTTTGGGTTAAACCAAGCCACAAAAGTAAAGCAGGGCCATACTTGTCGTGGCATTTTTATATAATGAAACAATCTATTTAGGTAGCTGCCTGCTGTCACTTACATAAAAATAATGGAGCTACTGGGAAGCAAAGGACTTTCCACATTTGCCAAAAGCTTGGAGAAAAAAACCCACCAGGCTTGAATATTGCATTAGGGTACCCTTTCAGCTGAACATAGAATGTTGCACGTTGTTGGAAAATACTGCAGCACTGAACTCCTGGTGACTGCTCAAAATTCTGGTCTGCAGCAGTGACTGGTATGTGTGTGACATTTTTGTATTGGCTTTTGAAATATAAATAAAGCCAGAGAGAAGACTGGACTCTGTTCATTGTTAAACTGTCATGAGATACTGTAATACTGAAGTTTTTCTTTGGTGCTCCAAATAACTTTCCTAATATTTGCAATATAGTACTAGAGAGACTGGGTGTACTAAGTGGCTGAAAGGCTTCAGCTTTCCACCCCAGTAGGTTTTAGAGGAGGAGCAATTGCAGCACTGTATATTAGAGCAGCAGTTTTCGGGCAAAATAGGCAAGGGAATACATTTCTACTTTTCTGAATTCAGAAATTATTTCCCCAAAACCCTGGGGAAATACTATTGCCACTTTTGTAAGAGTGATGTGTTGTTAAGCTTGTTCTCCATATACTCAGAAAAAGAACTAGAGTGGTTCTGTGCAGTCAGAATGCAGAAGAAAATATTACAAAGCTGCTGCTTAAGAAAATTAAATGGTGTGGAAACTTGTTCAGAAAAATACAGGTGCTTCATAACTTTGTCCTGGAATTTTCAGCCATTTCTATACTGTAGAGAAATGGGGCAGTAGAGAAGCTCTGAATTTCAAGCTCTGTTTCTTTCATTCCTAGACTCTTGCTGAGAGTATGTGTGCTTCTGTACACTGATCACTTCCCTAATAAACATCCCCTGAATTGATCCATCATGTTGCCAGCTACTTGAGTGTGTCCTCTGGTTTGTGATTAAGAAATCAGTTTATTGTGGCTGCTGCAGCAAAGGGGTGCTCACAGTATGAATCTCTGCATTGGGCAGCCCAGCTTGGCAGAGACTGCTGCTCTCCAGCCTGGAGCTGGTGCCAGTTACAGGCTGCAGTCAGGCAGGAGCACATGGGCAGCCTGTGCAGTGACAGACAGGTGACCTTTGCAGAAGTGGAATGATTGAAAAAAATAGGATGCTTTTCCCTGCTACAGCTAATTTTGTTGCTGCCTGTTAGTTATCTTCAGTAGTTGTTCTGTTTGGTGAGAGTAGTTTAGTGAAAAGATTGGGGCCTTCTTATTGTTCCAGGAACTTGGGTTAGTCTACCCATGGAGTTTATTCTGTTTCTCAGGGTTCTCACCTGCTGGGTTCCCTGGGTCTTGATTTCAATTCTTTGTGCAAGGCACTTAGGCTGACTTCATATCTGAGCTCTCTCTTATATGCAACTATTGTATGCAACCACTTCTGTTTCCTATTTTAGGGGTTTGAACCCTGAGCTGTTCCATATGTAATCCATTGTGGAAGCACATTCTGGAGTGCTGGAAGATTTTTAAATTATCTGGAGAAGTGAGAAGTGAGAAGTTTGGTCACAGGTCTTTGTTTTAGAGAGCCTTTTGAAAGAGGCCTTCCTATTAAAGTCCTGACCTAACTTCTAGGAGTGACAGGTTTATTCTGGAAAACTGGATGCTTTGGTGCTGGAGTCTGTCAAAATGGGAAATGGAGCCAAAGCCAAGCAGGTGCTTTTAAAAATGTTTTAACTTGTCAAAAGAATTACATTTCATCTCAGTAAGTTTCTTCACGCAGTATAAAAGTGGGTAATAGCATTTTGCTGGAACAAATGTGAGGAAACTGTTTTCTGTCAGTAGGACTGGGATGATCACTTGTTACTGTAGGCTGATCTTAAAGGATTAAGTCATTTTAGGTGTTCTTAGATGTCCATCCATCTCTAGGTAGGATGAATCTCCTCACTTTGATCACCTGGAAGAAGGATAGAAACACAGTTACCTTCCCCACCTGTGCTTTCTCACTTCTGGCTTGGGGGAGCACAAACCTCTCACAGGAATTACACTGTAACCACCTCTCAAATGAAGTTTGGATCTGAAGTGGAAATACATCGAGAATAAGTGGGTTTTTTTCTGTCAACTTATTACCTAGGCTGCAGATTATGCACAAGTCCAGATCCTTGAAGATTCTGTGAGCATTAGTGGGTGTCCTTAGGGAGTAGGAGCTTAGCTGAAAACTGGTATTCTTTGTACAGTGCTGTGTGCTGAGGCACCTTCCAATTGACTGAAGCAAAGCAGTTTTGATCAAATAAATCCAAGGAGTCCTTTTGTTAGATAACTGTCTCAAAGGATCTTCACTTAATTATTTTTGTTTAGGAGAAACTAGTCTACGAAGAGCTACATCTAATCCTTGCTTATGTTAATAGTGATTTGCTTTTCAAGACATGGGGGTGTCTCTTCTGAAATTCCGATACTACTTGAAGGGTAGATGCTGTGTGACTCAACACAACTTTTGTTTATAGAGATATTATCTGTTAAAAAGAGCTTTGAGAGTTCAAGGACTGGTATTTAAATACAAGCAATGGTTGAATTGTCTTTGTTGCTGGGGATGACATAAAAACATGCCTTTCATCTCTTATTACTTTCACATAAGCAGATCTTTAGTCTAAGTAGACTCTTCAGGCTGGCTTTCAGATAAACCTCCCCACCCTGATGCTGGACTGAAGTGTTTGAGTCACTACAGACTGGAGACAGATGTGGGCTTTTTAGTCTGTAGAAATGTTATTTTTGAGATGAGAATGATGCTTAAATGTATTTTAGCAGCAGATTACTTACTCAGCAGGATGCAAAGCGTGGCAGTTTGTTAACCCCTGCTTATTATGCAAGAATGTGTGTGTGCCCAGTACCAGCTCCACCAGAATAAATGCTCCTGGGAGAAGGTAGGCTTAAACTGGACCATGTAACACTGAGGTCTGTGGGAACTGAGCAAATAAAAGCATGGTCATGGCATGATAGCAGAGTTAACTACCTTCCTGCAAGTCCAGGCCCATGCTGTTGAATATGGTCTTTGTTTCTGGTGAAGGTAAGTCCTTATGTTCTTACACTGTGCCAAGGTAGTTGCAGGGGTGTGTTCTTGGAGTCCTGTGATGGGAAAGCAATTACTTTTTGCCATTCTAAAAGCATCTTAAGCCCTGAGTGCCATCTCTGAGTGCTCTTGTGTGGAAGTGCCTGGTCTTCTAGCAGGAGCCAGTGTGCTCGACCCATTATGACTCCTCAAACAGACAGTTCCTGGGTGTTGTGAATATTTGGATTACAAAACCAAGAGTATAGAGTTTCTCTTAAACTGTAATGCTGGTATTTACAAAAGTGTTTTCCATTTAAATCAAGACCAGCTCTGAGGATATTTTGCTTTGCTTAGCAAGTTTTGGTTTTGTGCCCACATTCTTTTGCCGCCTTTTTGGTGGCAATTCTTGGTAATTTTCTTAGAACTTAAAACATCAGTCATACCATGAGGTCTGGGATAGATTGTTTTTTTTTTTTTTTCATTTCCTTTGAAGCTGTGTGTGCATGTTGGGTTCTTTTTCTGTCTAGAAGAAGACATGTTCTTCTGTTCATGAAAGGACTGGTCTGCATTTACTGAGAACCTTCCTGAGCTACAGGCATGTGCTTCCAGCAAGATTCCAAAGACTGGCTCCTTGGAGAGGGGCTTGAGTTTTCTGGACACCTCCTGAATGGCTGTGCTGGCTGGTAGTGAGCAAATGAGAGTTCAGGCAGCTGAAATATGCATTTTAACTGGGTTGCTCATGCATGTAAATACAGCCACCTCCACTGCAGCTCTGCTAGCATTGTGTGGCTGGAGATGAAAAGCTCGCCTCGGGGCGCTGACAAATGAGCTCTGGCAAACGGAGTGCGGCTCCAAATGTTACTTTGCAAAGGCATCTGCTCCGGTAAGGAGTCAGCAAGGCAGGGGATGAACTAAAGCCTCAGACACGTCCCTGTGAAATTCGGTGTCTTGCTTTAAGTTGCCTTAAAAGACAGCTTTTTAAACCTGGGGGCAGGAGGCAAACTGACCTTTCAGTGATCGACAGTTCAGGGGTGGTGTGCCATTCACATTCTCTGAACAGAGAGAGACAATTCTCTCTCTCAGGGTTTTTGCCTGGAGAAGCACAGAGAGAAGAAGAGAAAACAATTCCTATCTCTACTTGCTGCTCCTGTTGTTTTTGCACATGTGGAATGTGTTAGGAAGATTGTTTACCTGAAGTGATTTGTCAATTGGATTCTGCTGAGGATTGTTTTGATTCCTTAACCAATTGGGTCAAAGCTGTGTCCTGGCTGTCTGGAGACAGTCATGAGTTTTCTTTAGTAGTATTCTTTAGTATTCTTTGTAGTATAGCATCTCTTTAATATAGTATAGTATAATGTAATATAATATAGTTTAATAAAGCAATTATTCAACATTCTGAATCGATGGAGTCAGATACCAATCATTCCCAGAGCTGGGGGCGCCCTACATTACTATAGGTGGGTTTTCTAAAGACACATTTTCTGCAGCAGTGCTCCCATATAGCTGAGGTCAGGAACCAAAGGAATAAACAAATTTCATCAGGGAGTGTTGGTTTGTGCCCAGAGGCAAACCTTCTGTGCTTGGTCACACAGCAGAGCTGAGTGACACACGTGAGTAAAACCCTGCAAATAAGCAGCCATGGTTTTGGCAGAGCAAACAGCTGCTTTGCAAATAGCTCCTGACCCTCCACAGATGTTGATGGTGCCATGAATGTGCAGGCTGGGATTCCACAGCAGCCTTGGTCCATAGAGCAGCTGGCTGCTGGTACCCCTTGCCTCTAGCACAGCTCCCAATGGGTCTCTGAGCCTCACCTGAGCTGTTCCCATTCACCAGAGCATCAGAAAACCCCTTGATGTTCTGGAGAGCTGCCATGTGGTGTTCCACCTGGTTAGTGTGCTGAGATGGTCACAAAAGGTCATCTGAGGGCTATTGGTTTCCCTGAGTCTGGACTGAAGGCACTGGAGATGGTAGTTCATGTTGGGACTCAGGTGTTTATTATTTCTTATCAGTAAAACAGTCTCACAACCATGAGCAGCTTTTCATTAGAAGGCACACAATGGCTAACTATCTCTTGGTACAAGGTCTTTTAAGACTAAACCATCCAATTAAGAACTGACACCTAGATTATTTCCTCTTTTAACCCAATAACTGATCCCTGGAAGCCTGCAATGCAGACTTTTCTGTCCAATTACAAAATGCCACCCAAACCCATGAAGAAGGAGGAAGAAGAAGCATGAAGAAGAAACCCAGGACAACACCCTGTGCCCTCCATCTTGCTTCCATCCACAACATGATAAAAATCCCAAAACCTAAATTTCTCACCCAAGTGATACACCTACACTACTCTCTATAATCTATTTCACACTTTAGTGGATTCTAGTCTATCTTGAAGTCTAGGAAACTTTCTCCATGAATGAGGGTCAAAGTAAGTGCTCCCCTGGGGGTCAGGGCACCCCAGAGCAGAGAGAGAAATATTCCCTGTGCCCTGGTTTACTACAGAGGGCTACAGGAGTGAAATGGAAGGGTTGGGAGCTCCTGAGAGGGGTGAGGAGAATGATGGGAGTGAAAGAACCAGTTAGATTGGCTTGGCTTGCCATGGAACCACAGCCTAAATACTCTTATCTTGGAATTTCCCTGACTTGCTTGTAAAAAACTCCTGTCTGTCGCTTTATATACTCTGTAATATGCATGCTATACAATATTTACTTAAAAACTAGATTTGTCTGAATTTGTTTCTGCATTGTTCTAGTTCCTATGGATGATAAGAAAAGGTGGAACCAAAACCTGTAAATTATATTCTTGCTAGAAGCCTGTAACACTCTGGTAGTCTCTCAGAGTAGCCAGACCTGAACATATGGTACAAGGTGTAAATTACACCATGGATTTATAAAACTGTGTTGTAATTCCTAGCGTTCCTGAAGTGCCAGTGTTGGGGCAGGGATTTAAGCAGGGATCAGCAGGTTAAGGGATTACTCCAACAGGAATGGTTCAGTGAACTGTATCTGCACCAAACCAATACATTCTTAAGATGCCTCCAGAATGTATCCAGGTAGCCAACCCTCAAAACACAAATACTGAAACACCTCCTGGATGTGATTTTGCTGGTGAGAATGGACTATTTTGATTCTGCAGAGAAGAGTTTTCTTTCCTCATTTTTTTGACTCCTGTATTAAGCTTCCTTCTTTTCTGACACTTCAGTTCCTTCTTCATTTTGATTTGTTTTAAACTTAGTCTTTCTCTTCAGATCTTTCATGCTCCCCTTATTTTCCTCTTTACAGTTGATCACGGTGATGTTATAATTGGCTTAGGGGAAGAGGATTGTTATACAGTTGTAGCTTTACCTTCTACTTGTGTTGATAAAGGATTTTGTTCTCAAAGTTGAGCTTCAGAAGAGGGACATTCTGCATTGTCACACACGTGTAGGTGTCACTGAAGCATTAATATTAAACTGCGTGCCCACCTCCCTCAGCCAAAAATAGTATAAGAAAATGGTTTTACTGGATGTGAACAAATTACACTTGGACTCAGCAAATAAAAAGTTCCTTCAGCTCATACTCTGTGTTGGAGTATCTACATAGATTGTAGCAATTAATTTGCTTTTCTATAGTGCAAATTGCAGTCTTCTTGGCATTATTTTATTTGGCTGGTGACTGTCTGCCAGTCTACAATTTGTAAAAGATGAGATATCAGCAAGTCTCCATAACAATATTGATCAATACCTCTCTTACAATATAAAGAGTGATTTTTAAAGATAAAAACCATTGTTTTAGCTGTTGTTGTCAGTTTCTCTGTGCTCATATGAATCTTTGTTTGAACTCTCTGAAGTTGCCCTCTCACCAGTAGTCCCATGTGTTTCTATCATGGCCACATCCTCCTCTTAATTTCTGTAACAAACTCCAGCTGCTTTGAAGGTGGATATTATGTGTGTTGTTCCTCTATGCTGTGTATTGTTCCTCTACCTCAGCCTGATGCTAAAGCAAAAATTACTTTGAGGAATGCCAGACCATGGAGTTGCTAATGTTTTCCATTTGTCTTACTTAGAATCACAGAATATCTCAAACTGGAAGGAATCCTCAAGGATCATCAATTCCAAATCCCTGCTCCTCACAGAACTACCTTAAACTAATCCATATGATTAAGAGGATTGTGCAGATGCTCCTTGAAATCTGACAGGCTGGATGCCATGAGCACTTCCCTGTAGCCTGGTCCAGTGACTGACCACTCTGTGAAGAACCTTTTCCTAATGTGTAATCTGAATTTCCTCTGATGCAGCTCCATCCCATTTTCTTGTGTCCTGCTGCTGATCACCAGAGAAAGGAGATCAGCACCTCCTCTGTGAGGAAGCTGCTGGGCTGTGATGAGCTCACCCCTCAGACTTCTCCAAGTTCAACAAACCAAGTGACCTCAGCTGCTCCTACTGAGTCTTCCCCCTGAGGCCTTTCACCAGGCTGGTCACCCTCCTCTGAACACACTTTAATAGTTTCTTGTTCTTCTTAGGTTGTGGTGCCCCAAAACTGCAAACGGGGCTCGAGGTGAGGCTGCACCAGCAAGGAGCAGAATTGGGCAATCACCTCCCTCATCATGCTGTGCCTGGTGCACCTCAGGGCATGGTTGGCCTCTTGCCTTCAGTGGTATTTGCATCTCTGTGCTGTCCTCTGCCAGGCTGTGGGAGTTGTATGATTTCACAAGAAACAGCCAAAGCAGTTGCAGTCAGGAGGGATCCATGTGGAGCACTAACCCTGCTGTAATCTTCCTCTGTCCTGGGTCTGGGTGAGGTACCTGTGGATATTCTCAGTTCAGGCAAAGAAAGAACACAGATAATTTCTCCCAGGCTGAGCCTGGGAATCTTAGACGAAAGAATTCAAACAATTATTATCTCTCTTTCTGTAACCATTGTTTATAGTTATGGTTCTCCACGCTGTGCTATTCATAGTCACCAATAATGTGAGATGTTTCTACTTTGAGACCAATCCAGTCCCACTGAGCGAGTGAGACTATAAAGCTCACATCTTCTTGCTAATAAAATTATTCTTCGCCTTCTGATCCACCTGAAGGCTGGAGTCTTTCTTTCTGTCCCTCACTCAACAGCGTCAGGTACCTGCTTTGCCCATTGCTTTTTGCTGCTGCTACTGCTGTAAGGAATCATGGAATTGCTTAGGTTGGAAAAGAGCCTCCAAACTTTGAACTACCCTGTCCACTTCAAAAAATGAAGAACTGGGGGACCTTCAGTGGTAACAGGGCTTTCCTGGATGACTGAGCACACCTGTTTCCAGAGCATGGGACAGCCTGGATAAAGTTAATCTGCCTACTTTGACACTGTGTCTTCAGCAAGTTGCAGAGGCTGGAGTTGCTGACTAGAGATTGGAATTGACATCCTTATAACAAATAGAGGACAGAAGAAATGCAAATTTTAATTAGTTAAAAGAGTCAAATAGAGTATTGTGCTGTCTTTGGCTGGGGTAATTTTCTTTACAGTGGCTGGTGTGGGGCTGTAGTTTGGATTTGTGCTGAAACCAGTGCTGATAACAGGGAGATGTTTTTGTTGTTGTTTGGCAGTGCTTGCACACATCCAGGCCTTTTCTGCTCCTCACCCCACCCAGCAGTGAGCAGGCTGGGGGTGCACAAGGAGCTGGGAGGGGACAGAGCCAGGCCAGCTGACCCCACTGACCCAAGGGACACCCCACAGCACAGGGCATCGTGTTCAGCAGACAAAGCTGGGGGGAGGAGGGGGAAGGGGAGATGTTTGAGCTGCTGATTTCTCCAGTAACTGCTCTGGGTGATGGAGCCTCCCTTTCCAGGAGATGGCTGAACACCTGCCTGCCCATGGGAAGCAGGGAATTAATTCCTTGTTTTGCTTTTCTTGCATGTGCATCATTTGATTTACCTCTTAAAGGGTCTTTATTTCTATCCATGAGTTTTCTGACTTCTACTCCTCTGATTCTCAGCCTGATCCTGCTGGTGGGGGAGTGAGTGACTGTCTGTGTGGTGCTTGGCTGCCAGCTGGGGTTAAACAGTGCCAAGTATCTGTGTGGTAGCTGTAATAAAGGGTTATGACCCTGGCACACAACACAGATGCATTTTTAATTTCCATCCNACTGTTTGCTTGTTTTGTTTTTCCTGGTGGCATGAGTTGCTACAGTTTGACCTTCTGAGGCTTGTTTAGACCTCCCTGCCCAAGTTTGGAAGACAGGCCTTGGAGAACACGTGTTCAGAGAACAAGCAGCCCTGTTTGATTCATTTTCGGCGTTTTCCTTCTGTTGGGCACAGCCTGTGTTCCTCTCCAGTTCTGCTCCCGCGCAGCGAGCTCTGTGAGCCCGGCTGGAAGGCGCTGGGCAGCTCCGGGCGGTGTCACCAGAGTCTG
>VYZP01044567.1:0-13088 GCA_013400635.1 Hypocryptadius cinnamomeus
CCTTTCAATGCAAACTGAGGTGGACATGTTTGTGACAGGCACAAGAGCAGGTACCTGTTTTGCAGGCAACAGCACAATCAAGTACTTATATCATGGATCTGTTCAAATGGCTGTGTTTACTTGGGAGATACTGCCAAGGATTAAAGCAATAATGGAACTCAGAGGCAAGAAAGCAGCAAGTAGTTCTCAACAGTTCCACAATCCAGTTTTTTCTACACAGTTGCTTTAAGGCTTCTTAAAGCAGCTAGAGTATGCCCTGTCTCTGCCTTTTTGAAGTTGATACGTTATGATCTACACCCTCCTTCTGTAAATTGAATCCACGTACATCTACTAGTGGCAATTTCAGCATCCTGCTCCAAAATAACCCAGGGCTATGCTATAATGTTTTTGTTTTAAGTCAGAACACGTCTCCTGTTTCTTTTCCCTTTAGAAATAAAAAAACCCAAACCACTAAACCAAATGAAAGAACCCTCATTGCATTAAGCTCTGGCACAATCCACAGCTTCTTATGCTGCTGCTTCATTATCAGTACCTGTGAAAACACTGCAAACTGAAGGCATTCATGAAACCTCATAGAAGAAAATGATAACACAACAATAGCACAATATTTTGAAGATGGCATGGCTCCTCCACTGAGAACGGAGAGGAGAATCTCCCTCATCTCCAAGAAACAAAATCCTGGTGATTGATCTGGTACAATTAAATGTATTCTTTCAAAATTAACATTTCAGAAAAAGTTTCATCATCTCAATCCTTCTGAAAAAGAAGATTTACTTTATGTTTATAGTAGACAAACCAGAAATAATCCTCAAAATAGCCTTGTGTGAAAGAATTTATGTGCTCTGGAGTCACCAAAGCAGACAGTTTTAATACAAACAGTTGAAGCTAGAAATTCACTGGAGATTCACTGGAATAACAAAAAAGCAACCCAGAAGCCACTGTAAGTGCTACCTCAACCAGCAGTGCACAACATACCATACATTAACTTCAGGAAATAAGACCCAAAAATTACATATTTTCAGGATTAAAAATCAAAGGAAAAAAGTCTGAGGAAAAGAGAGGGGGGAAAAGGAAGCTCTAACAATTCATTCTGTCACTACACATGGAAAATTCATTTCTTCTCGACAATGGGGGACAGTTTTACTTGCCACTGGTACTCCAAGTTTGGCACCTGACATGTATGGGAAAACAGTCAGGTGCAGAACTTACTCTACACTAAAGCAAATCCCAACCACAAAATTCAGACACCTGCTACCTATTTATAGCTTAAGTCAAGATTTAGCTATACAACAGCATATTATCAAAATCTTAGATTCAAATTACTGATTTGTGAATGTGATTTTATTATTGACCCCTTATTCTCCATTTGTTAATAGCAGTCAAAGAGCAACAGATCCATGGTATTTTAGGTATTACTAGCACAGACAGGTAACTTCTCCTGTAAAAATATAGTTCCCCTCTTCTAAAACATATCTGGATTATTAGTATAGTGCAGTTTAAACCGTTATAAAGTGTTCAAATGCTTTAAAAAATCTTGTGTCATACACACATTTGTACTTCGTAAGCAAAAAACTTCCTTGTTACTCAGCTACAATTTAGGATGCAGCTTCTAATCCTATAACAGGAATTTGGCCATACAGCACACTGGAGCAACAGCAGGTGTTTCCTAGTAGAGGGAAGTAAGAAGGCCAGACAATGCTGGACTGTATTACTTCAGTAAGGCATACTACACTGATACACACAATGACATTTTGTGTTTATTGCATTTTATGTGGGCTAGAGGTGCCCCTAAATTTATTTCCACTTAGAGCTGATGAAAAGTCTATCTGTGACAGTCAGCTTTTCCAACTCTGAATGTGACTAAAAACAATTTATTGTGAGAGTAGCTTCCCTTACTAGTTAGGTAGCAACAAGTTAGGAAAGTTTTCCAGCAATTATCCTTCTCATCTGAACTTTTTGGGGTTTTTTCCCTTTTGGTTGCATTTTTGTGTGTAATAAAACTCAAAATGAAAGGCTTCAGATGTTGTAACAATCAAGATAATCTTTGTAACCTGAGTTCAAACAGTTTACAGCTATTATCAGAAATGAGTGAATGATGTATTGCCTTCCCGCTGGTGTGTTGACATTCCTCAGTTATTTAACATCTGTCACAGGCATTTTCATGCTGGTAACAAATGCAGAGCAACTGATACTGCAGAGCAGATACAGGGTGTTCACATTCTCTCACAGTACTGAAGACTTCTTTGTTTTTCTGCCCATTGAGCTAATAACAAATTTAATTAAGACCTACATAGAAGAGTCACTGAAGGAAAACAGCCCATCAAGGCATAGTTCAGGGTCTGCAATGAGTACAAAGGTTAGATTGCAGAAAGCAGCATTTAATATTAGCAAAAGGCAACCACTTACCTTTCAGCAAGTGCTTGACTGGGTGTGCTTTTCACAGACACCAGCTCTTCCTCAAGCCTCTTCCTTTCTGCTTCTAGCTGCTCTAGTTCGTCTTGAGTACGTTTGCGTGGTGTAATAAACTGAAGCTCCTTTAAAAGCTCTTCTTTTTCATTGATTAACATCAGTTTTTCCTTTTCCACATCCAGTGCTCCAGGCCAGGCTTCACTATCTAGCTTAGAGAGTTCAATCTTCAAATTAGCCATGCTAAAATAAAAGAAAGCAGATTTACTTGAGTCCAGCACAGCACACAAAGCCCAGGAAAGAGAAGTGATACAATATTTTGAAACATATCAGGATATAACAACATTTTACACTCAAGGCCCTACTTTTAGTTTTGTTTCACAAGAACACAGACTATGCTAGAGAATCAGGTCACATATCGAGACCAGCAGCAACATGCATATGCATTAAAAATTAGTTGCTCCTATTCCAGTTCAAGTAGAAGTCACAATGTTATTAAAAGCTTTCCTGAAAGCAATCTGTCTGGTAGCGTAGCAGTGGCACCACGCTTTACTCATTCACAAGTACGATGGATTTCTCCTAGCTGTGGGAGGCTGACGGCTCCTCAGAAACAGACACGGCCATGGTGAAAGAATGTGCACCACAGCAAGGTGCTCACTTCAGCAAATCTTAAGACAAAAGCATTGCCCTCCTATGCAATTAAAGAAAAAGGCAATACAACAGTAGCTACCTAAGGAGAAAAGAGATGAACTCAACAGTTGGAGTTCGTGCCACTGCTGTTCCCATTGCAGTAGGAGGGGGATCAAGACCACCAAAGCTCCTGAAGCCCTCAACCCATTTCCAGAAAGGTCTGGAAGAACAGACTGCTCGTGATAGCTAATTTGCATAGAAAGTGAGAAATGTAACTCCAGGGCAGGGACAGCTTGGCTACAAACAGGTACCCCCACAGGTGCCCCAGGACCTTGGACACCCCATCAGATGGATTGATGCTGGGGCCAGGGCTGGTGATGTTTGTTTGTTTCCTTGCTCTCTTTCTTCTTTTCTCTCCCTTTCCGATTTCATCCTACCCCCTATTCAAAATCCATCACCACTTATTTACACTAGGAGGTCAGGGACTGACAACACAATTTCCAGGCCATGTGTATAATTTACTAATACAAGTTCATAAGTTTTTGCTGACTCTTTTATTTTTGTCATTCCTTTTTGACCACAGGCATCTATGAATCTTGGGTGCTCCTTTCCCCTTAAACGTGGGATGCCACAACAGGCCAAAAAGGAATATTAGCCAGATCTTAACTACACGAGGATAGGATTGGCAGCATGCTGTGTCAGATCCTTTTGAATAACAATTGCAACTGAATTCAGCATAGTTATGAACACTCCACCTCTTCAAGACATTCTGATGGCTAAGCAATGTCAAATCTGCAATGTACAAAATTATCTGATAATTTTCAAGTAGAGATGTTCACTTACAAGATCCTCTTTACAAGATACTCTCTTCATCTTAGCTATTTTACCACAAAATAATTGAGAATTTGCACATTTAGTATTTCAGAGAAGATGGTCAACACTTATTAAATTACAGTGATGGTTACACTGGCCACAATACTTGGGGGAGGGATATAATTAGGTACTGAACTTCATGTGCAAACTGGTATGTATCTTCATTATTCCAAGTTACATACATTGAAATTTCAACCCATGTTCTTGGCTAAATAATTTGTGAGAAAGAAAGATCCTATTCTGCAGTACTCCATACTCTGAGCACTGCACTGTTTCTCCTTTTTTTTCTCTTTTCCCCATGCCCCAAGATAGATGTGGCAAACTGACTTACTTCAAGGAAGTTTTTTGTTCCTACAAAAGAAAGATAAAATGCAATGCTGGGACTTCTTGGTATCAAGACACAGCCAAAACAGAGGGTGATCAGGTTTTGGATCAATTATGCCTGAGAAACAAAGCCACCTATCTCCATCTAAGTGACCACCTGACAATTACCATTATGTACATGATGATTCTGAGCCAAAATCATACATGTTCAATATTGAACAAACACAATAGCCTTGGTGTTCTTTGATGAATGTGTTGATTATACAATAAGGTTTTATGATCCTTGATGAGCATATAAAGGATTACTGTTGTTACTGGTAAGGATGGTAGCTACTACCCTGTAGGAGGAAGTATACATTTGAAATTAGGCAAAAAAACAGTCATGCAGACTCCTGCCTTTAAAACCTAAAAACAACTAAGCCATTACTTGGTTGCAAAAAACTTCTAAGTTGCAAAATTTTTTTGTAGTTTTTAAAATGATCATGCCACAGTTTTCCAACTGAAATAATATTTAAATCTCAGATTAAATGGCATTCTAGGCACAGTTTTCATCTGGGGAAAAATGCTAATTTTTTATTTTATTGCTTTGTTTAGTTCTTCATAGTAAAAAAACCCCAAAATTTTGGGTGTGGAATAGTGCTTAGATTTCTATTTCCCTTGAATTACAAAGAACCTCCACAACAAAAGCAATAAGGCTTCTGAATAGCTGACAAATAATTTGCTGACAAGTATTAGAAAAGAATACCACACAAGATTACTATCCCAGTAGTAAATCTTGCCCCAATATTATGCAGCACTTCTGGTGCACCAGAAGATGTCATTCGAACCCTGAATGTTCTGCTTTCTGATGCCCATTTTTCAGTGCTGTGGCAATTCATCAAGATGGCACCACTTTCACGGGCAAGCACCACAGAACTTTATTTGAAAGGCATTCCACATTCATCAGCAGAGCAGTTCTTGACTTCTCAAGTTAAACTAATGAAAAAAAGCCAACCCATAGTGATAACAACTTTTTAAATTATCTGAAGTCCCAAGGGAAAAAAGAAATAATTAAGCCTACTAAATCTGCACTGGAAGTCTAAAACTGATGAGCCTTCAGTGGTATAGTAAAGTGAAATTATGATCCTGAAGAAGGATATAATGGACATAAATAACCTGGCGGCTTTCCTCAGAAAGCCAGCTCACTCTATTCCCTTAATCCTGGAACAGCCAGTAATTTGTCAGCGTTTTAATTTTGTTTCACAACACATCCAGTTTAGCACTAAGGAACAGCCGCAGCGTTCCCGAGCGCTGCGGTCCCCGGCAGGGCGCGCGGCGGTGCCGCCCGCTGGATGTCGCTGTGAGCCCGGCCTTGGAGCCGCGGGCACCGGGAGCTTCCCGGGCACCGGGAGCCTCCCGGCCTTGGTGCCGCGGGCACCGGGAGCTTCCCGGGCACCGGGAGCCTCCCGGGCACCGGGAGCCTCCCGGCCTTGGAGCCGCGGGCATCGGGAGCTTCCCGGGCACCGGGAGCCTCCCGGCCCCGCGCTGCGGCCGCAGGCTCCCACCGACCCCGTTACCTTCGCTTGGCCTCTTCGTACTGCAGACTGAGTCTGACCTTCTCTGCTAAGTTCGATCTACTTCTTGCTCCGATCTGTAAGAGGGAACAAAACCAACCAAACAAAAAAGCAGCCTCGTTACCGTGCAAAGCTTGTAAACGAACCAACAAAACCCAGAGGCTAGAAAAATTACAAGTTAAAAAAAAATAAAAACTACCACCCTGCCCTTGCAGCCAGCCCCACACTTGCTGTTAAATGCCTAGTTCTCATCTACTCAGCTGTACAAAACAGTGCTGTTTTCTTCTGAGCCTTTTTATACATTTTTAGCTCCTGTACTATCAAGTGCCAATATTCCATCACAGTAAAGCCAGAGCATTTTCAAAGAATTCTTGCAGTGACTGCACTGAAAATTCTGATCTACTATGAATTCTGTTGAACTCAGAATTTAGAACTATGTCAGTGCATTTCAAAGTTAGACTTTAATAAATTTGTTACAAAACACAGACAAGCTCTTTGTCTGGAAAACCTTGTACACTCTCTTTCTTACGAACTTAGCTCGCAGAACTTCAAAGAAGGTATCAAAATTAAACAGGCTTCTGTGTATATAAAATATAATATCAGTGAAACAAGGTTTTACTAAATCACTGAACAAGTAGTTCCATGAACAGATTTTCAGCTGTGTGAAATGAAATTGTGCATTTAAATTCTGAGATCTTTTTTCCTGAAAATTAAAAAAAAAAATTCATCTTCATACTTAATAGGTTTGTAATGTGAAACACATCCTATAGACAGATTAAAAAAAATACTATCCACTTCTCTTGATCTTCACTGTACTGGAACTATTTGACTAAATCAGATTTTCATAAATGCTTCATGACAAATGTATAAAGTTCATCTGAATCTTGATTTAAAATTCATGGGCAAAAAATCAGAAAAGCAATTCCAGTGTGAGTGATTCTAAGTAATTCTGTGAACCAAGTATACATATATGTGCTATCTGCAGCAGCAAACAGCCATTTGATTCCAATTCCATTAACAGTAGCATTCTTCTTCAATTTCTCTTAACACTGGACAAAATAGAAAAAAGCTCACCTCACCAGAAATGTCAGTCTGAGACCCTGTATCCAGAGTTTGTCTAGGAAAACACAGCTTTGAGTTTACAGAGCTGGAACTCAAGTCTGGTTCAGATGTTTCAGTGGTTTGGTCAACATTGAATTTTTCCCTCAGTTTTGCAAGACTCTGTCCAGGAATTAGAGAAGAAAGTAGCATTGAAGTTCCTTTGCACTTTACACCATGTTTATACCAGTTTATCTCCAAAAGATATTTACATAAAAGACTCCATGATAAAAATTCATTCATTCATTGGGTTCATTTCATATTAAGCAACCCATTCTTTTAATCAAGCCATTCATAGGTGACACTAAGGATGACCACATCCTGTGAAAATGTAAAAGCTACTCATTTGGTTTTGTGTCTGTTTTGGGACTTTGTGTTTTTTAATTTGTCAACCAATTATGAATTTTGCAGAAAAAAAAACAATAAAAGAAAACAAGAAAGGAAATCTGCTTTCAAAAATGGAAATAGGACAATTTAGATTAGGAAAACTTTCATTGATTTACAAAATGGTCAGACATCTCAGATTATATCAATTTTGTCCACTTAATATTCTAAATTCTGCTTTAGAGGTAACATATGCATTGTACCTTCCATTCAAGTTCCAATAAAATCTATATTCTCTGACACAGAGCAGCTTTTTGAAGTAGGAATGTCACAGGCTTCAGTTTCTGCATCTGAAAATTAATTTTAATACTAGTTTGGCCCAAGGAGTTTTGACGATCCCTTAAAAGTATAAAATACAAAGTATTTATCATCAGGGAAGTGAGTCATGTTAAAACAAATCCACAAAAAACTTCCATTACCCAACCCAAATACCTTCATTAAATCCTGTTTTTCTCTCTCGCCTGAAGTGATCGCCTTTCGGATGGACTTCAGCTCCTTCAGGATGGCTTTGGCCTCACACAGCTCATACCCGCTCTGGCCTCCGGACATTTTTTGGTCAATTCTGTGGAAAGAGAGAATATTAATAGCAGATAGAGAAAATCATACTAATGTCTCTGCTGTTCTACTTCAGGCAGAGGCAGAGTTAGAGAACAGAAGGGAAGGAGGTGAGATACCATTTCTTTCAACAGACATGGAAAGGAAAAATGGCATCGAAATCTCCATTCAAATACAATTTAATCCTTGGCAAAAATGTCAAGGAGCACAGAGTTATTGCTGACAATACAATCAAAATTCCCATTCCCACCATAACTCTGTGCAACATAAAGCAGCTTTTGGATACACCTTTCATGCTAATATAACTGTTTGTGCTCCTTACAGAAGCAGAATTTATTTCAAGTAGTACCCTTCCACCCAAACCCACAATGGGACACAGGCAGACAGGCTGGCTTCTTGGTACTAATCAGCCTTTCTGAGCAGAAACATAACCAGCACCATTCTTGTCTCAGCTTCCCTCTAGTTCACCCTAATCCTGGGCATTAACTGTCTGGAACAGCTGTTCTGCTCAGCCAGTCACCAGGCTCTCTTTATTCACAAAATCTCTGGATAATTAATACCATATGTCATAGATTGGACAATTCATTAAATTCCTGAACTACCAATGATTTTAGAAACTGTAACCTGAAAATAATAAAAGGCTACCCTAAACTTAGAGATAAAAAGATGATTCATTTTAGTATTTCCATATTTCCTTCAAGAACTACAGTTTGTAAACACATTTCTCTGGTCTCTGGTTTAACAGAGCATTTCATAACATCATGGAAATGATTGCAGCTGTGCTTCAAAAATTAAAACCAACCAACAGCCATCTTGAGAAAAACCAAGCATTTGGCAGAGAATAAATTCTTGTATAATACAATTGGTTTTCTGTTTTTTATCATCATCCATCATCTTTGTTGGAAGTTAACAGCCTTGTCAGTGAGGAGTGAACAAACCAGAAGTGATCACGAGTGTCCCCAGCAAGAACAGCAACCTGCACAAAACACCTGTAACTGTATTCTATTTTTCTTAAAGTCTTGGCCACAAAAATATCAAAGTTCTAAAGTAGTCTGTAAAGCTGTGAGCATGTCTGTTCTCCATTTTTACATTCCAGTTTTTGTGAAAACTAAACTGCATTTGTGTAAGGAAATTACCTCTGTGACTCGGCAATCATTCCTATTCAAGGATATATTTATTTTAGCTTGAAAGTTCCTTAAACTCTTTCATAGGCAGGCACTTACTGTCAGACAACTCTCAATTTTTGGTAACTTACCAGGTTGCTATGGTCAAATAGATACAGGATACACCAACAACTGGGATCATGAATGAACGGTTGGGTAATACACCACATGCTGTCTAGTAATATGACATGCCACATTCAAATTGCTACTGCTTTATTCTGTATATAATTAAGATAGACAAGAAGGATCTCTGATATATAAGATATTCCATCATCCTGTTTTAAATTAATGGGATTAGTACTGTTTGAAAGTGGCTGACTGAATTTTAAAAACAAACGTCCATTGTGTTTCTGTGGAATGCTGTTGACAGTTTCTGAAACATGCTTTGGATTCCTATCAAAATGGCTTGTGAGCAAGCTGCTTTAAAACAATACTTCATTGTTGAATTAATATAATAAAACCAGCATGATTGGCTAACCTTTAATCCTGGGACGGCAGCATGAGTTTTTATTACCTTAAGCTTTAGAATCAATATGTCTTTCTTCTTTTAAATTTTACTACAAATGAGATCTGATTCATGGTTAAATTAAATCAACTATCCTTGCTGGCCTGTATATATTTAAGTTACAGACAGATCTTACATTTCTGTTTTAGTCAAAATGAAGGAGGATAGAGACTTAACTGGCATCTTCCTAATGTGCTGAGGATTGCTTCTGCTACTGGAGTAGTGTACTAGGGCAAGCAGCTCAGCCTTTTACTGTGGAAATGCATCCTTAATGGATGGGTACATACCACAATGTGGAAAACAGCTAGCATTAATAAATTCCTCTTCACTTTACTGAAGAAAACACACTTGTTAGCAAGGTTTCCTGTGCAGCAAGTTCTTTATGGTGACAGTTCCAGTAATGTTTCATATTTTAGGGCCTAATGTTGTAAGGCAGGAGCAGCAGGGAGTTCTTAGACTGAAAAAAATTAATTCCCTAGTAATCTAACTGGTTAAATGCCCAGAAAGCTTACCCGGTTCAGCATCAGCCCTTTGGACACCAGACATCCCAGCAACTGGAACAAAGAAAGGCAGGTCTCTAATCCTCAAATTGTGACTAATTTCCAACCCTGCAGAGTTTTCTACCATTTGTACCTCCAAGAACATCACCTTTATCTTTCTTTTGAGCTCATAGGTGGGGAAAGAGGAAATAAAGACCTAAGTACCTTTTCAAAAATTTAAAAAAAAATTTAAATCAGACACACAAAGCAGCTAATTTTGTCCTTGGGTCCGCTGCCCTTTTTTCTGCCTCTTTGCAACACAAGCTACCCCATGAAAAAAAAAAAAAAGAGGGGAGACAAATTTCTTATGTTAACACTTGCACAAAAGGGCTGCCATTTCCACAGATTTCCCATGTCCTAACACAGTTATTAGATTCTCCTTTTTCTCCACAATAATTCTCTCAGATAAAACAGATTCAATTCCATGCCGAAGAAAAGAAATCCGGTGACTGAATTAAGTAATTTCTACTATTTTCATTTACTCACTGTTGCAGTGTTTCAAAGCCCTGCTCCTTGTACAGCAGCTCTTGCTTCATCTGAGAGAGTTCTCTCTTCAGCTTCTTAACCTGGTGTGTTAAACCAAAGCAAGAGTTAGAAAATGCCTCTTGTTAAACAATGTAACACATGGCTTTAAACAATTAAAGTGTGCACTACATCAGATGAGAGAAGAAGAGTAAATTGCTCTACTGACACACATTTAAAAAAAAAGGATCTTATCTCTTCCTGATGTCTATGGGCAACATGCTTTAGTATTAAAGGGACACAAGCAGATTAAATCACATTCCTTATTTGTATTGATACCACACTGTGTTATTAAACCTGAGAGAACTTTAACAAGTAATTTACTTCTCACTTGTTAAGCATGCATTCCAACTGTCCTACAGGGACATGCCTGTTTACTTTTAGTTTTATTATATTTTCACTTTATAATTCCTGGAAGCTCTTCAGTCATTTGCACTGTAAAAGACAAAATGGACTCTTTTTTTCCCTAGGAACCATCCATTCTTTTAAAGCTTTACAGATACTGGATCCCTAAATATATAATTCACACTAATTTAATCCAAAGACAACAATCACTAAAGACATGCGAATCACAAATATAGGTGTCTATTTAATAAAAATGGCTTTGGAAAATATTCCCTATTCTCCCTAAATCTGCACAGTCAATTGCTTCTTAACCTTAATATTGCTGTTTGAGATGTCAGCAGATATGAGTACACTACAAAATATTTATGAATCAAGATTAAATTTAAAAATTCTCAATTTAATTTTCAATGTTGTATTTCCCAAATGTATGAAACAAAGTTTTAGGAACCACCTAAAAATGAATGTACCTAAACAGAAATTAATCATCAACATACCCATAGAGACAAATGCCTCCTCAAGTGTGGAGTCCAAGATTTTGGTATTTATACATCTACACCTGGCTTGTTTGCATTCTACATACTAGCCAGATATTGTTAGGCTTTCTAATTTTCCAATCATTAAGGTGAAAAAAGGGAAAGCTAAAAGTCCACTGCTGTCACCCACCTTCATAAAATTCTTGCTTGCTTTTATAAGCTACTTAGATATCCAATAATATAATGAACTTAGATCACTTTAACTGAAATGAATTTCAAAATATGTCAAGCTATTTTGTATCTATATCCCCTTAGACTTCCTACTTGCTGATATTCTTCAAATAAAAATAATTTAAAAGAATAAAAAAAAGTATGATTCCCAGCATGCCAGGTAACTAAAAGTGCTCAGCATCAGCAGCTGCTGCAGCTCTCCAAAAGACTTAAAATGCTTTACATTTCTAAAATAACTAGTGATTTACTCAGTCTTTGTAGGGAGTTGTGAATGATACTAAGACATTCCAGCTTGCAGTTTCTGGCTAATGTATTTTCTGCTACAGAAATAAAATGTTTTTAATCTCCATTTTCTTCAAAGCAAAATCTGTTCTCTGGATGAGGGGTTATGTTCAGGCTTTTGGAAACTATCATACTATCATGACTAGTTGCTGTACTTGACAGAAAACTGCTTTTATTTTGACCATACTGAATAGTTAGCACGACAAATTTCTCCAAGTATACATTCAGTGCTCCTCAGCTATTTTCTCCTTGACTAGTATGAAAACTCCAAGAATAATTTCTCAAGTGTTCTGATCAAGGTTAAGGAAAATGAACAGATATCACCTCTGTGTTCCAGCTAAAGTGATGTGTAAAATATGAAACAAGTGTGAATTTTTCTGAAAAATACAGAATAGCTAAACCTTTCCCTTTCAAAATCAGAAACATGTATTTATATTAATAACAGAAAGCATACTTGATTTCAACTCAGAGGATTGCATCTCTCATAAACTCTTACATTTTTCCTCAAGAACATCTTCTGAGTGTCCTCTGCTGTACTTCATCATCATTTCATTATCAAGAAATGTGAGTTGGGTGCATTATCCTAGAAGGATGTGACCTACATCGTAATATAGCCCCTGTGTTTACTGCATCATCCCTGCATTAAACTATTCTTAGGCTCCTTGTCTTCTCCTTCAAAACTTGCATGTAATTCCTGCTTTTTCACAACTTTTCACTTGTTCTAACATTCACCCCCTTCCAACTGCTTCTGCACATCATCTTCAGTCACCTGACAGGTCTCTCTTTCCTACTCCCAACCACATCTTCAAGCAGGCTCCTGTGCTAACCCTTTCTATTCCCAGCACTCAAGTCCTAATGGAACAATATGGCCACCTTCCCCAGCCCCTCCACCCCTTGTTATTTTTTAAAGGTGCATTTCCTACTCACTTGCTGCATGTGCATAAAACTTATTGTGATCACATATGCTTTGTGCTGTTTGAGTTATCTTGCTGATTGCTAATTAAGACCCCGAATGGCTCTACTCAAAAAGTCTACTGCAAGATGTGATCCTCAGTTTTAGTCTGGTAAGAAAAATATTTCTTCTCCTTCTTATTTAATTTAACAGGTGTCTGATTTCTGTCATATTTTCTCCATGACCTACTGCACAACAGGCAGTTCATGTATCCAGAAGGCTCCACGCATGTCTGTTACACACAGCTAACAAG
>VYZP01044569.1:2928-17073 GCA_013400635.1 Hypocryptadius cinnamomeus
TCAGATTTAGTATAAAATGCTTTTTGGTATAAAAGCATTCTGTCATGCTGAGGAGGAACAGTGGTAGGAGCTTGCATCTTTCCATTTTAATTTCTGGGGAAAATTGCCCTCACATGACAATGCACTTTTTTCCCATTTGTGTTATTTAGTAGGGAAGGGCTGGATGTACACATGACACGGGGCAGTGCTTTAATAATTGAATTAGTTTTAGAATAGGACTTCTGGACTAATTTACTGTAGTGAAGGGTATCAAAAATTTGATGTAGAGAGTTCCTCTCTTGTCATCCCCATAAAGAGCTGGAGGCAGGCATGCCTGACTAGGTGTTAGATACTGACTCGTCTCTAGCCCGGGACAGGAAACAGTAATAAGTTTGTGTGGAGGAAAAGCTAGTTGCTTTTGCCAGTAGGTCTTAGAAACTTCAGGCATTTCTACCTGATATCCACTAATAATAGAAGCACCTTAATAACATCATCTGAAGGTCTGTTTAAAACATTAGTAGAGGGATCAAAGCCCTGGGAGTTTGCTCAACCAAATATGACTGTAGCTGCATAAATAACAGATACTAACTTCCTTTTCTTTATTGAACCAGTCATGTCCTGAAGGCTTCTGTAACTTACTATGAACCAATATTCTGCTTAGATACTGTTTTTATGTAATATAATTTTATAAGT
Source organism: Hypocryptadius cinnamomeus (assembly GCA_013400635.1). Taxonomy (NCBI): domain Eukaryota; kingdom Metazoa; phylum Chordata; class Aves; order Passeriformes; family Zosteropidae; genus Hypocryptadius; species Hypocryptadius cinnamomeus. The sequence continues at coordinate 3,601 of VYZP01044569.1, forward strand.
CTTAAACCTTGTAAAAAAGTTTGTGCAATCCATTACTATTTCTGTTCCAGGTGTTTGGTTTTTTTAACATAGAAGTGATTTTTCTTTTTCTTTAGACCCCCTTTGTAACAAAACTGAGTTTGTTATGTTAGATTCTTCTTGCTCATTTAGTTTCTCTTAATATAGCCAAATGTGTTCTTGGCATTCCCTCTCCCCTTCTCCCTGTAGGTGTGGAGTGTTTTATTCTACTGCATTTGGTGTTTCCTTCAAGCAAATAAGGACCCCTAAAGATACAAGGGCATTGAAAAATATAAAACTGGTCAAGAGAAACAGCAAAAAACATCATGCATAAATAAAATACCCCCTTCTCTCCCTCTCTCTCTCCTTCTCCTCCCCCTTCCCCCCCTCCCAAAATGAACAATGATTGTGTGGTTGAAGACCTGGCTGAATAAGTATGTCAGGTACTGATTGGAAGAATGATAAATGGAGTGACCTAACAAAGGATTGACTTCTCCAAAAGACAGGCCTTTTTTAATGGATGGAAAGGGAGGAAGCCTCATTTAGAAGGGAAAGGCTGTTGGCAGTGCAGATATGACAAAGGGGAAGTCGACAACCATTGATTTACGTTCGGGAATGACAGTTGAAAAATTCAACAATAATCATGACAAATGAGAAGCGATGCAGTCAGAGGAAAAAATGCCAATACGTTAAGCCTGAGAAGAAATGCCAAGGTCACAAGCAAAGGTTCCCAAACTTCTGCTTTTGACAGCCTTAATGGAAATATTGGAAAAGATTGGGTGTACAGGTTAAAAAGTATGGTTTGGAAACAGGAATTATAGGCAATGCTAATTAGCGTTTGTTCTTTTCAAGGTGGTCATGTTTGTTGCCTATAGATGTGTTGAGTCAATCATTAACAGACTGTTCTCCTCCAGAGTATAATTTTTTATTCTTGAGGAACTGATGAAATAAAATAGCAACAGGCAAACAATCGTGTTCCTTTTAAAATATCACTTTGCTGCTCAGTAAATAAAGCAAATCTGTGGATTTCTTTACCTCAGTCTTATACATAGTATAAAACTTACTTTTAAAAAATCATTCAAGTATGATAGCAAATAAGATTATAAAAGATTTAGATGGAGTGTTAGGTCAGATCTGCATAAATAAGTCTGGCATCCGAGAAGTCTTTGCTAAATGTAAATCTAAACAGAATGGCAAAATCTTGTAGTGATGAGGTTTTAAAATAAACAGTGCCCTGCTTATTTTTGTTTTTCAGTTTATTGAAGCAGTTATTGGAATGAGCAGACCATGTGTATAAAGCAGTTTTCTACTAGTGCATTAGGTTTAATTATGTTATTAAGTAATTTACAAAATTGTAATATGCAGATAGTCACTAGTGTAATGAAATGAGCAACTCTCTGTTTACTTGAAAACCTGGGAACACAGTACTGGTGAGAGAAACATTCCCACCCAGAGCATCTTATGGAAATGAGTAGGAAAGCAGTGAATATCAAAACCTATTTTATTTGTGCAGTATTAAGTGGCACAAATTGCTTTCAGATGTATCTTTTCAAATAGTCTATGATACGGCTTTAAAAAAACCCAAACGTTGTTTCCCCCCAACAAAACTGTCTTCATATGGGGCTAAAAAGAATAGTTTCTTAAACACAAGAAATGATCAGTTTTATAATTAATTATTGTAGCACATCTCTCAGATTAAACTGATTTTTAACTCCTGATTTTTAAAGGGTTAAGTCCTCACACACAAGTACTAATTTAGTATGCAGTGGTCATTTTAGCCTTAAATGTACTGCAGGCAATTATACATTTAAAAACAAATCTGAAATGCAATCTGCACAAACAATACCTGAGCTCAAGGGTAGGGAAAAAGACACACAAAAATCCTCACCCCAAAAACAAACCCAGAAATGTTGTAAATTGCTAGGACCTGTTATTTGAGGTAAACCTGGCTCTGTAATGGGTTTTTACTATTCCACTTATACCTGGGGCTGCAAAGTGGAATATAAGGAAACTAGCCTCTTTAGATTAAACATTTTCTAATCAGCTTTATCACTCATATCTGAATTTATCTTATTTGAGGAAAATGCCAATATATTAGCAAGCATATATGATACACAAGGTGACCCTACCAACTTAATGACATAATACATTATCCTTAATGAAGTCAATATCTTGTCTTTTAGCTGTCTGTCTATTGGGGCGATTAATTGCAGTGTCATTAAAGTTAGCTCTCTTTTCATTTGAGCTTGACAAGTCGCATAAAACTAATGTTCTTAGTTATCAGCCACTGGAATAGGATGGAGGATGGAGGAAATTGTAGGACAAATAAGGGGGTACTGCAACAGCTAACTTGAAGGAATTTTTCCAATGACTGTTTTCCAAGCCTTCTGTTGCTGACTATGCACTAATAGTTGGAACATTTGGAGCAGAATTATCCAGATAGGGGGTTTGCTTTTGTGTATTGAGCTTGAAGTAGAACATAATGAACTGCAAACTATCAGAGGCCACTTTCCTATTAAGACATCAGGACTGAAAAATTTGCAGAAATAGCCCCATGAGTAAAGTTAAATGAGATTATGTACCCTAAGTTAATGCAATAAACAATATAAAAACATGTATTTTTCTCTTACCGTAGAGTTTCTCATTTATCAGAGCGTGAAATAAATATAAAGCAATTTAGGAAATGAGTTTATATGAAATAATGGCTTTGCATCTTTGACAAAACAAGTTTCAGTCACTAGTGATGATAGCAGTGAAGCTGTGGTGCCCACTGCTAATTGTAGTGCAAAAGCATCACTCCCTGCCTTCCCCCTACCTCTGAAACTACAAGACAGGATGGCTGTAATTTACAGTGTGTTATCTTTGTCTATAGCGGCAAGATGATATGAAGTAAATCAAGGTACGAGTAATGAAAGACTGAAAATTTATTCCTTGGAGCACACTTTAAAGTGTAGTATCTGTTATAGTGGCACTGCCTGAAGACCCTGAAATGAGACTTGGATGAAGGGCAATAAAGAAGCATAGAGGCTCATGTTAATGTTGTTTGTCTGAGGTTAGTAATTGGGTTCCACTGATGAGTTGTGTGAAGACAAAGTGAGAATCCTAGCAAGTATTGTAAATCTTACATTGTTGGAACAAGAAGCAATCCTAACAAATATTGATCCTTCCTGTGCCCAGAGGCGAGGAAGAAAGCAGCATGCTGCTGAGCCAGTGTTGTTTCAATAGCACCAATTACCTTAGTGAGGCTAGTGCTCTGCATGAAATCCCACCAGGCTCACAAATTGTGAATTATCAATGATTAGGCTTTTTAGAGATATCCCCTAAAATCATGCCAGGTTAGCTTTCTGTATCAATTCTCCTTTTAGACCCCAAAATGTATATTTTTAAAGCTTTTATTTTCGGCTTTTAAAAAGCTGTGGATATATTTCAAGTACATTGTGTGCACTTAATCCTTTTCCTCCCATATAATCCCTTCTGTCCCCACCCCTACAAAAAAAAAAAAAGGGACTGATCCTGATCTCATGACACCTGAAAATATTTGTGGTAATATTTACCAAATATTTGTTTAACTTGTGTTTTCTTGTTTCTAATTTATGTTAAGTATTAGAAAAAAAATACATTGTGACAGAATGAACGGTTTATTTTAATAAAATCTTACATTCTGTATCTGAAACTTTGGTTTATTTTTGACTCTGGATTCATATTTCCTCTAGAGAAAACTCTCAATCGTTATTAAATAATTTACAAAATTACAGTGTGCTGGAAAATTGATGTTCAGCTCAAAATTCGCATGTAGTTAAATGCCTGCTTCCATGCTTGCTTTTTTGTCTTATCTCATTTGAGGTTATTTTTCCATATAAAGTGTGGCTGTCAAAATTCTACATGAAGGAAAGACTTCTCTTAGGGTGTGAGGGAGAGGGTGACAATAGTAGCCTGGGTGTTCCAGCCCAGCATTGTGACAAGTCCCTGTGCTGGTGAGATGCAGGCATGTGCGTGCTGGGGGCAGAGAACAGGAGACAGGGGTCAGTGGGACATGGAGGCACAGATCGTCCTCCTGCCACCTTCCAGTCCTGGGCTCTGGCCACTGGAGCACGCTCCTGTCTTCTGTGGTGGCTGTGGCTGTTGATGACTTTAAGGCCAATAGGAACTTTATTGTAAATTCATGGAATCTCTGCTGTGCTGTGTGAAAAGGGAGGCCTAGTAAGGCAAAAGTGTAGTGTGTATATATATATATATATATATATATATATATCTCAGTGTATATAATTGTTAGTTGTTGCTGGTTTGTTGCTTGATGGTTGGCACTGTTAGTCTACCTTGTGCCCACCTTTTGGGGAATATCCTCCAGTGTGATGGACTTTCTGGCAGGAGCTCTCTTCAGTCAAGGCCTGCCTTTTCTGCAAAGGAAGGAACTCAATACCCATTCCTATCAATTTTACCTATATCCTTTCCCACATTATCTCTTCTATGGCACTTAGACCTGCTTTTGAGTTCTCTTCATGGGCCTTCTGATGTGCCAGGCTGACAGATTCTCAACAGCCAGTTCAGAGAGTGGCAGAGCAACCACTTCTGCTTGGTCCTGTGTGCTGTACTAGCTGAAAGGACACAAAGTAATCCCAGGGAAGGGTTCATAATTGTGGTTTATTTTCTTTCTTTTTGTTAGGTAGCACACGTGGACTGGTTGGCAAGCACTGAAGGGGAGTTGGATAGACTGAAGGGTCTCTGTTGTGCTAATGAGTGGGTGTGACTGGCCGAGTGGGTGTGACCTAGGGCTGAGCTGGCTGGTTGTGCCTGCTCCTAGCCCCTGATACCCGGTTTTCAAATGTCCTGTAAGTGTTTGTACATGAACTTGCTAGAAGTTTCCATGCAGGCTTGGAAGATACTGTTGAAGGCTTTGTGTTTTTGAAGGATTTTCCTGCAGAAGATGAGAACCAGCATCCACTGTTTCACTGTGTGTTTCTTTCTGAAGTGCTCAGAAGCCAGCAGAAGTTCCAGTGATTTAAAGTAGTTGTTTGATAGGTTTAAGAATCTGTATAAATGGTATCACAGCTGCACAAATAGCAGTATGAGAAATTCCTTTCTTTATTGTATAATAATCATAACATAAAAATGCTGAGCTTTATTGCTGAAATGGAGCTGTGAAGTTGGTGGCCTGTATATGTGACACTTAATACTATTTAGAGTTTATTAGTATGGTACACATAGAGCTGAACCCTCTTTGTGTCGAAACATTTTAATTGCAAGTGCAGAAAGCACCAGTCTATGTTCAATAAAACTACACAGGATATTATTGAAACCATGTTTTTTCTTTGGGTTCATACACCTGTTGGAAGAAATTCTGCACCACTTATAATATTATTAAATATAGTTTAATATAGTATTAACCAAACTGGGGCTTTGGGAAGAGAAGGTGACTACAATAACAGTCCATTTTTAGTATGAGAGTTTCTCAAGAGGCTCTTAATGAGGAAGGAAACCATGAAAGTAAGTGTATCAACAAAACTGGGTTAGTTCCTTTCTTTTACTGTTCAACTGTATTTCTTTACTATTGTTGAATAATATAGTTTTCCCAAAAGGAAACACTATATTTTTTTAATACTTTGTGGGTCACAAAATATCAAATTGAACTATGGGCGATTGACCCTCAGATTAGAAGACAACTGATAGTGAGCTATCACATCAAAGCTGCAGGTTAAGGGAAGCTGCTTTTTTACAGGAGACAGCCTTCTCTATTTAAGAAGCAATGCTTTTTCTTCATGCATGCCAGTTTTTAAACTGTATAGCTTTGATCCATCATCCTCCCTGTGACTATAAAATACTTTTAATTGCTTATGTTTAGACATACAAAACCTGTGATCCTCCTAGCCCTGCATGCTGGTAGCAGTTCCCTCAGTAACTTCAATTTTGTATCAAATTCTAAAGAACACAAACAATTGTGATGGCAGCCAGTGACTCTTTTTTTTTTTTCCCCCCCCTCAATTAGCTCTTAGATTTTCAGGATGGGGTAAGTGTTTTATTATCTTCCCTTCATCTAAGACTGGTGAATATTCCTCTTGATTTAAAACTTTGCATGTTTACTTACCCTGGTCATTGTCCCACTCATGTTCAGGAGTTTTAGTGGCTGTTAAAACTCTTTCATTAGCATACATTATGATTATTTCCCATATTGAGTTTACTAGAGTAAGTGTAAAATATTATTTCTTTGCCCCACATTTGATTTGTCTCCTTTTAGCATTTTCAAATTATTTAAGGCATTCTGATAATCTCTGAAAATCCAGATGGCTCCGGAAATCTCAGCCTGGCACTGTACAATATTATTTCTTCAGTTTACACTGCCACCACAGGTCACAGTCAGTAGCTGGTGCATTCTTTCAGGTGTTCACACTGAGATATATAGACACCCAGACTTTGTTTCTTCTTGAAATTGTATGCTGTTTCTGAACCTGGTTCTGTGATCTGGGTCCCGAGCTCTGTAAACTTTCAGAGTAAGATTTACCTAATTTAATTACCTTGTTAGTCTTTTTGCCATGTGGGATTCTTCTGGACCAATGGTTGAATATATTTGAATTCTTCAGATTTGTGATTATTTCCTCAGTGCAAGTAAAGGATTACCCTTCTTCCCCATATGTGTGTATGCAAAATCTGCATCTGTTGGCCACAAATATTTTCAATTCCAAATTAAGGATACATACTACAAACCCCCTGTTTATTTACAGATAGAATGATGTTCTTATATTTTTATGACACAGATAGGTCATGAGTATTCATTTTTGCCACCTAACTCCAGATACCCATCATAAGAATGTAGCTGTTAATCTTACACTGATCTCTTTTCCTAAGCCTCAACAAGAAACTAGGGACCACTAAAAACATACTCCCTTTCATTAAAGAGGAAATTATTACCATATATTTTTTGTAATAACCAGTAACATTTCAAATTACTCACATTTATAGCTTGTAATCAAGTTTATGTTTAACCTCTAATCCCCGTGAAGTAGGTAATGACTGGTTTGTTAGTTAACCACTCATGGGAAGTTAAGGGCAGTTAACAATCTACCAAACCAGTCATTAACTACAGTAGTGACTGATTTCTCAGGTGTTATTGGTGTTATAAACTTCCTTCACTGATTTGTAACAGAAACATTAATTTGTAAAGGAAAAAGCATATTTCAATTACTATGCTGTGACAGGCTGAAATATTCAGTGGTTTCATATTATTTCCTTTCTTTTCTTGACCCCACCCCCATCTGTGCTCTAATCAATATGCAGAAGAGGGGAGTGGTATTGGCAGTAGTCTTAGACTGAATATAGGGACCTTCCAGAAGAAGCTCAGTGGCAAGTGTGTTAATAGGATTAGTAGAGACAAATATGGACAGCCAAGATTTTAAACACTCTTGGATGAGGTTTCCTGCTGGTAGGTAAATATGTCCTTGGTAGCACTCAGAGCCTGTTAGCAATGGTGTCATGGCACTGGTGTATTGTGATATAAATGAAAATTATTCAGCATGACATGTGTTTTAATTATGTGTTTCATTTCAATACTTTTTGTTCCATATTATAAAGCATCCTAATTAAAACATAGTGTTTCACAAGTGTCACTTTGAGGTAGAATGAATGAGTAGACTGTTTAGGTATCACACTGAGGTTAAAAGTAGAGTCAAGCCAAGAATTTTTGTTACTTACCCAGGTTAGCTCTTTCTTTGGTTTAAATGCTTTAATAATGAATTATCTAGCTGTTAAATGCCTAATTTCTCCAGATGAATAGCTGCTAGCTTTTCTGATTCTAAAATTGTGCAGTAGTATGGGTTCATCCATCCAGCATGTGGGTTAATCAGAGCTAGCTTATACTACCAGTAATTAAGAACTTTCAGTAAATGCCTGGTACCTGATCTCACGTTTGCTGCATGTTCTAATTAATCTGTAACCTATATGAAGCTTAATTAAGACAATCCTTTTTTAGATCCCAGGCTACAGAAGGTGTTTGGTATTTTTGGTATGCCATGAGCTCTAAATTTACAGAAAGTAGACTGTTGGAGTTTTGGTAGCTTTCATGCTGTTGTATCCATGTTTTGTGTGTTCTGTTAATCTTAGATTAAACAGTACTTTTTTCCACTTTATGTGAGAGACGTCAAAAAGGAAAGGAAAGGAAAAAAAATAGTGAATGTCTTTCTTGAGGTTAAAAACTTTGATTTCAATACAGAAACACTTGAATTATATTTCTTTTATGATTTCCATTGAATCCTAGTCTTCCTAAGTGGGGAAGAATTACTAACTTTATTGTCTTATATTTAGGATAGAAGGTATTAGCATGAAGCAGTTAAAGTTCTGTCTTGCTTCTCTTTTTATTGTGCTGTTTCTCACTTAGGGTTCTCTCTGTTCTTCCTCTCTATATAGAATCTGCCAATTGGGCAGAATGTTTGAAAATTTAAAGTAAAAGGTAGGAGACTGAAAGTACTTTTTTAAACTGACCTTCTGGTTTTAATGCACTCTCTTCTGTGTGTGAATTTTCAACACTTTTAGTAAATACAAGCTAGAAGTTGAAACGGAATTTGCAAATTTCCCAGTGTGTTCTGAGGTTTTTTTTGGTGGGTTGTTTTTTGTTTGTTTTGTGGGTTTTTTTTTTTTTTCAAGGCAACATTTGCTTTACTGGAAAGCAGCCTCACTGAGCCAAAACGTCCAGTCTTATGAAGTGTAGGATGTGTGAGTCTTTCCAAACCAGGATGTGTATGTATGGCAGTCCCTGCTTGGAATCAGTGCCCCTGGGAACAAGGTCCATACAGTTGCTCAAGCTGCTGAAGCTCCTCAGATGCTTGCAGTTGGTGTCTGCTGCAGCTGTTTGTTCCATGGGGATGGACATCACCCCAAAGGTGCTGGTTTGATCCGCTCGTCTCGCGCAGGTCACCGAACAGCTGTCAGGCAGTAACAGCTTCAGGTCACAGCCAGCCTGGCCCACGTTTGAACCACTGACCGAGAGGTGACAGGCATTTTCCAGCGCTATCAATCCCCTCAGCAAGTCCCCCTCGCAGGCTTTCCACTGGAATTTCTACCACATAATTGTGTCTGTGATTACCTTTAATGTGACACCAGATCCTGTATAAAAAATATCTCACAGACCTGTCAATGGAAGTTCTTTGATTTGTATTTAGCAAGATAAAGCACCACTTTATAAAGCATCACATTTTTTATACCTTGGGTATTACATGGGTTAAAGATAGCCATACTCCAATAGTAGGTTTGCAGTTACAGGCTGATCTACTGTACTGTATGTCCCTTTGGGGAAAAGAATGTGAGTTCCAGCCGCAGATTATCAGGATATTCCAGCCAAACTGCAATTGCATTGTGATAATGCAGTACTTTGTTACTGAGCAGGTTAAGAACTGGTATTCCCATTATGTAGCATATCATGAAATGAATGTTATTGTTAAGCATAAGGACAGGATGCATTAGAGGTATCTTTTATTACACAGTCTTCATTATAAAAGAACAGCTAGTGCTAAAGTGTTATCCGAGTGATAGGTAGAGGTACATTGTTCTTGTGCTTCTGTCTCTGATTAAGACTAGGGTAATGCACTGTTCCTGCCTTTTATGTCCATCAGGAAACAAGACAGACCAAGGTAAAATAGATGAACATATGTTGGCAAAAGATTAAAAAGACTAGCAGTAAAGTCCATTAATAATTCTCATGTTTAGGATTTGCTTGGTACTGTACTTACAGAATCTACAACATTTAATCTCTCTTCAGAAAGGCCAGCTGAGAGAACCTTTTTTACTTCTCTGAGTGATAGGCCTAGATTTTCGGAGGCAGCACATTTGTCTGTCAGAGCTCTTGGCTGGTGTCGTGATTTAGTTTCCGTCAAATGATGCTGGTGTCCGGTTGATGATATAGCCTTGCTGGATATGGGGAAATTTGTTACCTTTCGCTTTGACAGGAAGATAATTGCTGATGGTTAACAGAACTGTGCAGAATCCATTGGTTTTGCAGCAACACAAGCAATGGAATCTGCCTCAAGAAGTCAGTCTTTTCACATAAACTTCTGTGTTCCGCGCCTTCACTAGACTTTTTTTATTTCTTTTCTTGTTGAACCAAAGTGTATCTTTGTATTGGTAACTTTGGAAGCTTTTTGACCTGAATAGAAGCAACACATCTTGCAATGACCAAGACTCGATGATGTAACATCTTTCTCTCTTTTTTTTTTCTTTTCTTTTTTTTTTTTTACTTTTTTNGATGAAGGAAAAAGTCAGTCCAGGAAGCTTTGTATACAAATCAGGAATCCTATATAAATAACCAGCTGCTTTTTTTTCTTTTCTTTTTTTTTTTTTACTTTATTTTTAAACACTGCACTTGTGATCTTTCTTTGTTTAAAACAGTTGCTAAAAGAAAGGGAAGAGTTGCCAATTGGTTGCCTTTGCTAACTTAAACCATGTTCTGTGTATATAACTTGTTAAATGTAAATGTTGAAAATATTAAAACTGGTCTCAGAGTTGAAAGGGAATAGGAAAAAAATAAGATAAAGCAGTAAATACTTAATTAAAAAGATTTTAAAATTCGCTTAAAATGATAGAACTGAATTTAAAGGAGTTACTGTAGATTAGCCAGTGGCCATATTTTGTGATCACTTTCTTAATTTTCAAATTTTGTTTGATTGGATTTTTGCCAGAAACACTATAGTTCTTTGCAACATTTAACCACTATATCAGTATGCCTTTTCCCAGATATCTTGTAGGGATAAAATCATCTTTCCTGTCTCTGCCTGCTGACTTCTCAGGTCTGGACTATGAGATACAAAATTGCCTGAAAAGCTTCTCCCATTCTTCCTCCCCCATATGACAGTGAAAAATAAATTGCTTTTTAATAGTGGGAGAAGCAGGATCTATAAATGGAGTGACCAGCAATATCATCTTACTCATCTTATTGGTAATATTTTTTAATAGTCCTGGACTTCTTGAATCCTTTAAACAAAGAGAGATTAGGCTGATATTAGTAAATATCTCTACCATAGCTCTTTTTCCAAGAGGGGAATTCTGACAAAAATAGAACAATATTAGGCTCACGCAGAGAAGATTATCTGGTCTCTCACAATATAGGTAATATATGCAGTACTTTGCTTCTAAAATGACTATTGATTTTGGGGTGTTCACCTTTAAAAGGTTTATGCTTGGATTAACTGAAAACCAGGCTCACCTTCATACATACTTTTCTTCCCAGTCACTTTTCTTCATAACAGCTTCCAGACATTTATCTACATATTACCTTCACCACTTCAGTTTCCAACAAGTGTTCTCACATGCTGCTTTTTTGTTTTGTTTTGTTTTGCCTCTAACAAAGGGTAGGTTTCCCTGCACATATTTTTAAATCCATGTTCTTTGCTCACTTTGAGCTATTTGCCAGTCTGTGTCCTTTCCTTTGGCTGCCTGCTTTCCTCTGTTCCAGTCTGCAGCTGCTGTGGATGCAGAGCTCAAAAAGCTCAGGTTCCCCTTGCATGTGTGAGCAAATTTCCTTCTGCATACCTTAAATTGGCGAGCCAGAAAATGTTAAGATTCTGGTAACTGCTGACATTTAGCTTTCATGCCTGTATCCTGTATTCATATCTTGGGAGGAAAGAGATTTGGGATTAAACTGCCTTTTTTTTTAATGTTATTTTTAAAACAATCATATGGTTTGATTCCCCATTGTGTTAAGGAAAAGGGAAATTCACAAATTAATTTGAATTTCTTGGTAATTGAATTAATGTATATTTTTATACCAACAGTGGATTGCTGCAGATTTTCTGTAAACTTTTTGTGTAAAAATTAGTTACCACTATGCATTAATTTCCCAACAGAGCTACAGTAAGGAGTTTGTCATTGTAGTCCAACATGCAGGAAGTACTTCTTCACTGTTGTACCAATGTTTGAAAATACAGTGCTTTCTCTACCACAGAGCTGTTTTGTCAGGACTCTGTCCTAAGATTCTGGCTTAAGAAATCTGTAGCTGACCCACAGCTCTCGAAATGCCCTCACATCTACCTTCTATACGGCTGGTTTAGTAGTTAAGAACATGGGGGTTATGGTGTGAAGTGATGGAATAAAGAGAATTTCACTGAAAGTGCCATTCAGTAGCACCTCAAATTTACTGATTTTTTACTGATTTTTAAATAGCTTATGGGAAGAAAGGAAACCGTGTTTTATTCTCATTGAGATGTCAGCAAGGTCTAAAATTAGAGAAGTTAGTCTGAAACACCTAACCTTTCTCCTGAAAAACAAAGAATGTTCAAATTGCATGTTGTGCCTCAAAGTTTCAGTCCCCTCCCAGTGCCCCTCTCCCCCTCAGCTCTGCATCATTTTATTTTCTTTACTTGGTTTTACCACTGTATGACCTCGTGTTGTATTTTTTCTGAATGACAATGAAAGTAATTGAAAATATTGATTGGCAGTACAGTTAAGTTGTCAACACAACCATTTAATTTGTCAGGAGGACTTGTTAAATTGTCAAAAATCATATAAAAAAACTCCTTCAGTCACTGATGATATACATTAGAGATGTTCACGAATCAAATGGCCCATTTTTGAGATAAATGTTGAAGAAAAATTCTGAAATGGCTTTCTCCAGACTTTTTTTTTAAGGTCAGATTAAAAAAGAATATCCAGAAAATACCTGGCTGGCAAACACATTCAGTAGAGCACCTGGACATGGTATTGCTTATTTTCCAATAGCACTCTTACATACTTTGTATTTATGACAGTCTGGATTGAAATTTGGCATTACTTCTGCAGCAGGTGTGTTTATTTCAGTGGTTTGTTTTAATGTTCAGGAACTTTAATCTCAGGTTTTATATGTAGGCTCTACCAGAAAAGACAATGCTATTAGTGTTTTATGAACCTTATCTTTGTGTTTGGATAAATATTGCATTTTGTCAACATGAAACTATGTAGAAGTCTCCTTGCCCATAATTTGAATCTGTACACTTAATCTTGGATACTGGTGCAGCTTCGGGTGTGCTACAGTTCTAATGAAATTGTGCCAACTTCTCTGCAGTATCCTGTTTTTTCCTTCTTAATGTAATGGTATTTTGAACCATAGGGGAGATTTTGTAGGCTGTCTCAGGCAGCTATTGCACAAATCCAACCAATTTATTATGCAACTTAAGAGGGAAGTGTTCCCACTGACCCAGGGCATTTTTGCAATTCTTCCTAGAGTTTTCCTTTTCTTGGGGCTGGTGGTACTCCAGAAGTATTGAATGCTCTCATTTTCCATTAGTTTTGTAAAGCCAACTGGCAGAAATGAAAAATGTGTTTATTCATTCTTCACCATTATAAATCTGTGATACTTCCTACATTAGGATTCAGGTAAAGGAAAGTTTTTAGCTTTCAGTCCTGCAAGTTCACAAAATGATAGATTTTGTTGTAAAAGTGTTACAGAAAAATGCTATTTTTAAAAAAAGTAACTAAAAACTCAATAGATTAATTATTGTCTCTTATATCTTTGCATTTGGTCCA